>JABSTT010004048.1:0-25402 GCA_013339685.2 Hyalomma asiaticum | reverse complement strand
GCGCGCCGACGATCAAGACAATGGTTTCATGTACTCCGTCCCTAAACAACGTTTAACAGCTCCGAGCGCTGATCTATTCTCAGCTAGTCGTCGAGAGAACTGACAAGTTCGCGAGGCGGTCTTTTTCTGCAGCAGCAAAAGTGCCTGCCTTCGTGGACGGGTATGATGCATAAAAGCGGGAGATGGGTAGACACGATTTCTGTCACATTGCACGATCCGCTTGCCTTCCTTGCACCTTCTGTGTGTTCGCATGTGAAATCGAAGTTGCCACTGCCATATAGAAACACACACCGTGAAACACTAAGTACGCCCATATGCCATGCGTGACCCTTGGCTGTAAAGCCGTTGCGACTTCACAACTCCTCTGAATGTTTACGCAGCACCACTGTTCAGTTCTTCCTAATCCGGCATTTTCTATGACTGCTCGCCAAAATCCAAACTGCATAAGGTGAACATATTCTCTTGCAGTGCGTTTTCGCCATCACTCAACGAAAGCACCCAAAACACTGCACTATGACATGCCGCACGTCACCGAAACGATCGACTACAAAGGTATTGTTACTGGTATTCAAAGTCCCAGCCAAGGCTTCGTAAATGCGATTTTCAGACGCTACCCTGGTGCCGATCTCGATTTGATAAACACACAGTGGCAGTGGCCAGAAAACGTTTCATCGCATAATGGGAGACACTAGCGCTTGTTTTCCCACGTGTTTCACGCCGGAAAAAAGCAACGGCCTATAAAGCATACCTCATCGAATGCTTGAAGAACTCAAGCCAGAAGCGCTTGTGAGAGCCAGCACCGGCACATAATGTGTGCGTCGCCATGTTCGCGAACTGCAACACAAGTCCAAGTGCTAAGAAAACTCGTAAAAAGTTCTTACGCATTTTTTACCGTATGCTAAAATTACATCTATGTGAGAAGGGGAAGACGTGACAAACACGGCAGGCGTGCCCGATGAAAGTGAGTGACGTCGTTTTGGCAACGTCACATGACCTTTTGCGGAGAGTACCACTCTCATGACTAATCGCAACTTACAACGGTTACCTCAACTGTCGTAATCTAGCATCGCCCTCTGGAACTATGGACCGTATTCATAAAAAATACTTGCGATAAAATTCACGTAAGAATGTTGCACATATCGCTAGAGAAGCCGGTAAGCGAATAACGAAAAACAGTTATGAAAGAAGTTTTTAGGCTTCGGCCCCATATGTACACCGTTGGCATGGCATCGGCCAAGCTTTCGCCATGTGGCTTTGTTGTGAATGTACGCCTCATAGCACAACCACCTTCGTTCATGTTTCTGGACCAAGTCAAATAGCTGCTAATTAGGAAAGGGTCGTTAATTCGGATAAACTTATATACGATACTTTTGTGCTCGGGGAAAGCAGGCGCTTTCAAGTGTCAGTATAATGGCTAATTACTAGGAACAATTATTCCCAACTGAGAGCCATATTAAACATTTTCGCTTTTTTCGAAAAGGGCAGTCTAATAAGCTGAAGATATTCCTGGTTATTCACGAACATCTCGGACGCGCTAATCATTTTAACGCATTGTGATTTAGCAGATCAGCCCAAACAGTGTGTAGCGAAGGCTCCACGTAAGATACTTATCTATTCGGCTATAAAGGCAAACCCATCTGAAGCCGTAGAACAAGATTATAAGTTCCATGAATGGTCGACTGCAATCTCTTGCATGATTTTCTTGTCAATAGTGTAGGAAGTAACCTTGCTTAAACACATATCAGGTGGTGGTTGCGACCAATACTGCACGTGATAACAGATATTGGACGTTTCATTGGGAGAAGTAAGAGGGAACACAAAAATGTTTAAAAATGCGGGCCATGTACGCCGCGGTTTTTCACGATTTTATATTGTCACGTGGTCGTGACGCACACAGCACTTAAAGCAAAGCACAGAGAACTTAAGCAATGTCAGGCGAACTGTTTATTGGACGAACTTGTGCCCAGCAAACCAAGGCCAACAACAATCTACAGCAATAACGGCGTGAGCAGTCGTCGGTCGACGGAAAGGCTGACAAGCGCCGTAATGCGTCGGCTCTTATACACGCATCATAACGCGTTCTCGTATTATGTTTGGAATTCAGAAATCACTGAAATGTGCGCGACAAGTATGCAAAATTTGAAGAATTGTCGTGACGGTTCGAAAAGTGGCATGCAAGATAAACGCGCCCTGCATTGCGCGTATCAGAAAGTGATAATAGCGCTCCCCGCAAACAATCGAAACCAGCGCGCGTGTCACTGGGAATGATAATGGCTTTTGGACTTAGACCAAAACAACCGCACGTGTCAATAAGATTCACATAGAATCGTTCTTATCCAACCCGAAGCATTTGGATGCATAATTTTTCGCTACGATTGACCAATAGACTTCTTCAAATGGCGCAGAACCAAGATTATTGGGCAAGAACGAGTGGAAATTATGTCAGTGTGTACAAGAGAAAGAAAAGAACAAATTCAATGTGGTGAGATTAGGAAAACATAAACAGCGTTCATCAGACAGGCTTATATCGTCATAAAATATTTAAAAATTACCTGGGGGAAGAAAATACTCAAGCGCTTGTTTTTCGCTTGTTTTTTCCCAAGCGACGATATCGCTCGTAAGAGTGCTCCGGATAACTCTTAGGATTTACTCTAAGCTACTCCATTTTTGCCACCATTTCCCCTCGTGAATCCACTTACGAGCACTTTTTCGCTAACGCAGTACCTGCGTCGCCATCTCTGACATATCAATGGACAAGCGCCACGTGCGTTAAAGCAGCGACCGACCTTAAAGCAACGTCTTGTTACGTCTTTTTTAGGGGCGAAGCTCCTTAAGGTTTGGGTGTGTCCGTCCGTTGTAGTAACGCGTTACCTACTAGGAAGGCGCTACTAGGTGGGTGCGTGTGGGAGGCGCGCCTTCGGCGCGTGTCTACCTGCATGCGAGCTCTCCCACTCTTCCATCTGCTGTCTTGTGAGAGCGAGAGAGACAGAGAGAGCGAAAGGCGCGCCTCGACTATGGAAAAGCTCTTTCTTTGATGAACGCGCTACCAGCTCGCAAAGAAGGAGAACGCGCCCTCACCCTCGAGAGACAAGCTTGACGCAGGCAGCGGTGTTGGGTGGCTCCTGTTTTGACGGGGGATAGGATCTCGGGAGGGACGTTGGGGAGGGGAGGAGGGGGATACAGAAGGAGGTGTTAAAAGGGTCGTGAGGTGGCTTACCTCCGCACGTAGAGACCGCAGCTCCTGGTCGCGGGTATCAGCGGTAGGTGGGGCGTGGCTTTGGAGTGCTCTGGTCATCTGGGGTGTTTTCAGCTTGTCGGGGTTCTTGATTGAAAAATACCGACAGCTCGCGCTGGAGAACCGTTCACCGGCCACCCATATATATATAGGCCCCGGATCTTGACTTGCAACGAATTGCCGGTGGGAGATTTGACTTACGTGTAGTTGAACCATAAGGATTCGTAGCGGCGCGTTAACTAAATTAATCCGGAACTCGGCACGATCTACGATGAACGTTCCGAGCTTCGCCCACTCATCATCATTCACTCCGTGGATATGCTGTGAATATTTTGTTTTTCGCGTCGTGACTCGACTTAAGCTAAATAACTTATGCTGCGCAGAATATTTTTTTTGAGTGAGTTTTTGTGACTCTGGCCCCTCTTTTCCACCATTTCATTGTGCACAAGGGATGCGTACGGTTCTCGGAATGTTATTTGGTTTTATTTGCCAAAGTCCAGTGATCAGTTCTTAACTATATATTTGCCAGTGGGGAGAGCATTTTCGTGGATATTTTACTTCTTAGAAATTGTCTAATAATTACTTACCCCAACGATATACTTTCAAAATTGGCACACCATTCGACAATGTCGCGTGAAGACGTACGTCGTTTATTCTGTGGAAGAGAATGTGAAAAATCATAGACGATATAAATTTTATTCACAATTCGCAATATTTGGAACGTGCCTCCCTGGGAAATTCAGTTTCTCGCCCACTGAAAAGTGTATGCGTTTTCGGCGCTTGTATATATGATATGGTTGTAAAATTCTTTCACCACCATCAACAGGGGGCGTAGGCCCCCTGTTGAGAGGTGTTTACACCTATCGCTTTCTCTTTAATTACTTGCTGTGTTGTCGTCAATTTATGCTCAAAACGTTTCGTGAGCATCCAATGTTTGCCCTGTAGGTGTGTTTATGTTCAAATTTGAATTGAAATTTACTTCCACGAGAATGAGGGAATGCCCGAAACAATGCGGCAATTTGCGCTTGAAGATTCGCGCCCCCGTACATGGCATACAGTAGAGAGACATAATATACACATTTAAATATAGCGTATTCAATATCACAGGAATTACAGGGAATTTTCATGCAAAAATAAACAGCTAACAATACCGATACCATTGCTACGGACATCAAAAAAGAAATTTAATAAAAATATAACTTCGAAACATCGCAAATGAATTTGTGAAATTCATCATCAGCCTGTCTACGCCCACTACAGGGCAAACGCCTCTTCCACGGATCTCCAAATATCCCTTTCCAGTGCTAACTGGCCCCAATTTATCCCCGCAAACTTCCTGATCTCATCTGCCCACCTAACTTTCTGCCGCCCCCTGCTAAACTTGCCTTCTCTAGGAAACCACTATATACCCTTAATGGCCAACGGTTGACTTGTCTTCGCATTACATGGTCCGCCCAGGCCCATTTCTTCTTCTTAATTTCTATTAGTATGTCCCTAACACCCGTTCGTACCCTAACCCACACCGCTCTCTTCTTGTCCCTTAAGGTTACACCTACCATTTTCCGTTCCATAGCTCGCTGCGTCGTGCTCAACTGAAGCTGAACCCTCTTAGTTACCTCCAAGTTTCTGCCCCGTAGGTGAGTACCGCTAAGATGCAGCTGTTATACACTTTCCTCTTCAGAGAAACTGGTAAGCTACCATTAATTATCTGATTGTGCTTGCCGAATGCACTCCACCCAATTCCAATCCTCCTAATCACCTCAGCCTCATGATTCGGATCAGGGGTTACTACCCGGCCTAAGTAAACATATTCACTTACTTCCAGTGCCTCGCCAGCTATCTGAAATCGCTGTACTCGCGCAAGGCTATTGAACATTACTTTAGCTTTCTGCGTATTAATTTTCAGGCACTACCGTCATACTTTGACTGTTGAGGTCAGCAATCAGGCTTTGAAATTCATGTCCCGAGTTACTTAGCAAGGCAATGTAATCACCAAATCGGAGGTTACTGAGGTATTCCCCATGAAGCCTTACTCCCACGTGTTCCTAATCCAGTGTTCTAAATACTACTTGTAAACATGCTGTGAATAACGTTGGAGAGATTGTGTCACCTTGTCTTACGCCCTTCCTTATAGGTATCTTGCTGCTCTCCTTATGGAGGACTATGGTGGCTGTGGAGCCGTTGTAGATGTCTTCCAGTAGTCTTACGTAGTGCTCGTCTACGCCCTGATTCCGCAATGCCTGGATGACTGCTGTGGTATCGACCGAGTAAATGCCTTCTCGTAATCTATAAAGGCTATATATAGGGGTTGATTATACTCCGCGCATTTCGCTATCACCTGATTGATAGTGTGAATATGGTCTACTGTTGAGTAGCCTTTACGAAACCCTGCTTGTTTCTTAGGTTGACTGAAATCTAAGGTGGCAATAATTCTGTTAGTGATTACCTTGGTAAATACTTTGTAAACGACTGACAGTAAGCTAATCGGCCTGTAATTTTTCAAGTCCTTTGTGTCGCCTTTCTTATGGATTGGGATTATGTTAGCCTTCTTCCAAGATTCCGGTATGCTCGCCGTCATTAGGCATCGCGTATACAGCGTTGCCAGTTTTTGTAGTATAATCTGCCCACCAACCTTTAGCAGTTCTGCAGTTATCTGATCCTCACCGGGCGCGTTTCCCGCTATCATCTCTTTCAAAGCTTTCATTACTTCCTCTGTCAGTACTCGTGCAATGTCAGCCTCTTCTAAACTGCTTCCCCATTCACTATTTTGGTTATGACGACTACTGTAGACATCTCTGTAAAACTCCTCGGCTATTATCGCTATCTCATACCTATTCGTGATCACATTGCCTTGTCTGTCTCGTAATGCATACATCTGAATTCTACCTCTGCCTAGACGTTTCTTCGCCGCTTTCAGGGTCCTTCCGTTCTTCAGAGCATGCTCAATCCGCTCGATATTATACTTTCGAATGACGGCTTTCTTACGCTTATTGATTGACTTCGAAAGCTCCGCTAGTTCTGTCAATTGCATTTGATACTGTCATGCCTACCGCTTTCTAATCAAGACTTCGGTCTCCTGGGAAGTTTGCTAATACTCCCTCTACCGATCTTACCTCCTACGTCTGTTGCACATTCCGTGACAATCCGCGTGAGATTACCGCTGACTTCCTGACGCAATTGTCTGCCTGGTCTCTTAGAGCTGAATATCGGTTCTGCAGTGCTATCTGGAATTCCTCGACTTTCTGTCTCACAGTTAGCTCATTGATCGGCGTCTTTCGTACTAGCTTATTGCGGTCCCTCCTCAAGTCTAGCGCAATTCGAGATCCCACCATACTGTGGTCACTGCACCTAACTCTGCCCAGCACTTCCACATCCTGCACGACGCCAGGGTTCTCGCATAGTATGTAGTCTATTTCATTTTTATGCACGCCATTCGGGCTTTTCCACGTCCAATTCCGATTCTCCCGTTTACGGAAGAACGTGTTCATGTTACGCTGATTATTCCCCTCGGCGAGCTCTACTAACAAGTTCCCTCTGTGGTTCCTACAACCGACGCCATAGTTCCCGACTGCCTTTTCTCCAGCCTGCCTCTTGCCTACCATAGTATTGAAGTCTCGCATCGCCATAGTGTACTGCGTCTTTACTTTAGCTAATGCCGATTCCACATCTTCATAGAAGTGTTCAACTAGCTGGGCGTCATAGCTGGATGTTGGTGCATAGCGTGTGCCACCTTCAATTTGTACCACTTATTAAGCTTAATTATAAGTCTTGCTACCCTGTCGTTGATGCTACAGTATTCTACTATGTTGCCAGGAATGGTCTTGTTGACCACAAATCCCGCTCCTAATTCCTTTTTGTCTTCTAGACCACGATAATATAGGGTGTGCCTATTTTTCAGCAGTGTAAAGGCTCCACCCGTCCTGCTAACTTCACTGAGCCCTATAACGTCCCATTTAATGCCCGCTAATTCCTCAAACAGTACCTCTAGACCTACCTCGCTAGATAAAGTTCTTGCGTTGAACGTTGTCAGGGTAAAATTCTTGTTGCGGCCTGCCGGGATATTCTCACAGCATAGCTAAGACGACGAAAAGGACATTGATATGGGGCACAGGCTGGAGATGCCCTTACAGCTGTTCCGCTCTGTGCGGTTTTGACTGGACAACTAAAGGCTGTCCCTACTACTACGCCCCGGCCGTGCAACTTCGTAGCGGACGTTTGCTCAGCTACAATGCCTGAAAAGGCGCACAGTCCTCGCAGCCTCAACAATGAGCTTCGGCAAAGGTGGTTGTCTCGCATCCTGTAGACCCCGGCTCGTTCTGCGTCACCGAAGAGAATGACGTCGAAGATTGACTTGTCCTGTACGAGCGCGTCAGCAAGCATCACAGATCTGACGCGACACTCATGCTCGCAAGCATCTTATTTTACCTTCGGGGTACAGCACGCGTGTGGTTCTACGCGCACGAGGAAGAGCTGACAAGCTGGGACGTATGCAAAGAGAAGATGCGTGACCTGTTTGGGCAAACAGTGGGGCGCCAAAGGGCACCCCGCAATGAGCTCCATCTAGAGTTCAGACGCCAACGGAGTCGTACTTATCATACATCTAAGACGAGCTTGCTCCTTGCCGAAAGATCAACAAAGACATGCCAGAAGCGAACAAAGTTGGTCATGTCTTAAAAAGGATAACTGACGATGCCCTCAACATCCTCATGTGCAAGGCCTGCAGCATGGTTGATGCGATAACGGAACGCCGGCGCGTTGAACAGCCATAAAACAGGCGGACCACTCGGCGATTTAGCCCATTCCCAAACAACTCCGACTTCCTCTGCGAAGATCCAGTGGCACTTTCTGTGTTCTGGACACCTAGCAACGTTATAAGTATAGTTCGCCAAGAGCTCGAAGCCATGGCACCAGCCCCTTATCAAGCCCCTGCGCTTGATAATCTGGCCACGATATCTCTCATTCAAGCCGTCGTGCTCCAGGAAGGTGCAAATACGGACATAATATGTCCACCAAACATAAGTCCCGCATATCAGCCTATGCGTGCCACAGTTCCTCCCTTTGAACACTACGGCATTACGCTACCGAAATCACTCTGAGTTGCGCACACCGGATGATCGAACAATTCGTTTTTCATGCTACCACGGCGGCAGTGGCGTAGTGAGAAATTTTTTGGGGGGGTGGCTCGGAATTTTCGACGGTGAGGAGGAAGGGAGTCGAAGCCTCACTGTATGTATATATATATATATATATGTATGTATGTATGCCTCTATCAGCATCTGCAGCCTACTTGATCTTGCAGTTGTCATGTCAACTGCGCGCCGAAACAGCGATACCCTCGCACGTTCAAACTTTCACAGACGGCAATGTATCAACGAATTCTAGCATAACGACATTTATTTCCGCGACTCTGCGAAGATTCTTCACTTGCGCAAGCTTCTACCTTGATGACAGCTTCAAAATAAAGTATAATGGTCGGAGTACACATATTCATGAAATGCTGTAAAGAATTCGTGATAGAAAGCACAGCCGGAAACAGCGGCCAGCATACCTTAGGTAGGTAAGCTGAAAATGACGCTATAACAAACATTTTTTGAAACCCTTTATGAATTGATCCTGGCGTTGCCCTGATAAAATCCGGAAAACTCTCACGAACTTAACATGCTAGTAGACATACAGGACGACATTTTATTATATATTTCGTATTTATGGTTTCCTCAGCGAAACTTACTTGCTCGCTGCGTTATACAGGCGCTTCTTTCACGAAATTTTCGATACATTTCTAGGAAGAACAGAGGCTCCCCTGCGATTGTGATTCTAAGCAGCTCCAGATCTCTCTATCCTGAACATACCACTTCTTTTTTAAAGGAATTAGCGAATTGCGTTACAGAAGAACGCCGCCCTAATTAACATGGTAGGCGTCCCGAAACATGGTTTTGTCTCCGCTAAACTCACAAAACCACCATCCCGACCCTTTCACGAATAATTAGTGGCATATTTATTAAGCTGCAAAACGTGGTAAAATATCTCTTAATATTGAAAAAGCATTTCATGCGGTTTTCTACATAGCCAGGTAAATTAAAAATCCCATGGTCTTGTTAGGACTAACGGCAGTTTAACCCTACAGTTACTTCTAGGCATGGTGAACAGAAGTTCAGATTGATAAATCTGATTTGTAACTCACTGAATTGAACTCCAGAATGTTCAGATGTCCCTACTTCGCGCAAAGGGGGAGGCGGTTCTACACCGCAACACTTCACAATTACCACAACTACGCTACGACTCCGTTCGAAATGATTCACGTAATCCCGCTCACCCCCCTTTGGCCACACACCTCAACAACCATTTAACCAAAACGGACTCGTTCTGGGGCCGGGAAGAAAAGAGGCAACAGGTTTAATTAGCTCAACAAAACATAGACTTTATTATGTGAACATGGTCAAAGTATACAATTAGCAATTAGTAGCCAACCTGATGATGCAAGGCAAACAAAGAGCGACGTAAACGCATAGTGCGGCATAAGAATCAACAGGGCAAGAATACTTGTCAATTAACGGCCAATACAATGAGCAAAACAGCTCATAAACTAACGGCGAAGTGTGTTAAGTAAGCTTGCTGCCGCCAACGAAGGGAACGCTTATCTGGGTCGGCTCCATCAGGCGCATAGGTCTCGTCGCCGGCCTGTAGACTGGTGCTTTGTTAGAAACTCGGATGTCAATCTCGAAGTCGCCCTAGCTCACGGATTCTCCCCAATCACTGCTGCTCGCATCATGCTCTCGCAAAGACTACATCATCTCTACGAGGTTGGAGAGCCGAACGGCCAGGATCGCACAAGGGATCACAAACGCAGCTTACTTCTTCACATGGCGGAAGGCCTCTGCCTCTCTTCGATTCTCTCGAATCTCCAAAATTCCGCCCTGTCCTATGTACCGAGACAAGTTTTTCTCTGTGACAGCCCGCCTCACCAAGGCGTCTATCCAATGGTTGTCTACGGCAACGTCGCCGGCAGAAAACGCACCAGTCCAACCCCTGTGCGACTATTGTTTGGGACTCGCCTCCACAGTGTAACGCAGTACGAGCTCCTTTCCAAAAATATAGAAAGAAAAATATTGTAATGACGCAGACGAGCACCGGCGCAGACGCAGCAGCATCATGAGGTGCAGCAGGGAGCTCGAGCTCAGAGACCCCGCTTGGCAGCTCCTTCAACCGGCAGCCGCTTAATCAGTCTCAATAAATCTCCTTTATAATATAAACATACACAAAACTCGACATTCGGACGGGACGTCGGACAGCCTAACCGGTGACACTTGTGTAGAGATTACCGTAACGAGTGTGAGCTACCACAGCTTCCATTCTGAAACCCTCCAGGTGCAAGCAATTTGGCACCGTCTAGGCGTCCTCACGCTGGAAGTGCCCGGTGAAAAGACGTGCCTGTCGGCAGTCGCTCCTTTGTGGCCGGCCAGATGTGCGCGTCCGAGAAGCAGTTCGGCTTACTGCATTGCACAGTGATCGAAACATACCCGGGAAGTGCTATTGGCTTTGTTCAGGCACTTATGAGCGCGCTGGGTTCGCTTTGGCGTCGTCATTCTGTCGTCTTCAATGTCGCCGCCTAACGCACACTCTCATCTGGGGCCGCCGCGCAAACGTCAGCTCTGCTGTCAAAGCGCGGTTTCCGCAAAACTCGCGGGTAACGAAAGCCCCAGCGATTCCCTGACCGCAGCGGCAGCTGAAAAATAGGACTGCAGAAGGCCAAAAATTCCCGCTGCCTGAGTTCCCGTGTCTCGCCCCGCCGACGCCCCTAGGGGCGTCACAATGGCACAAGGATCGGTATTCGGTCCAATATTTCCTGTATCAATGACGTTCGCCATAACCGTTTAACTTACGAAGTTCACAAATGTGCTCACTTGATGTAGCGCCAGGATCGTCAAATTCTACATTATATCAACTACTACTAGCCGTATCTCACTGCTTTTTGCAAACTGAAACGTCATATGTTTTCACCTTACGCGATCGCTTGCTACACTGAGTTGATATTACATACCTAGCGGTGGATTTAGACACGCCAAGGTCTAAAAAGAGCGTGGTTCTTACACGCTCCCCTGGCAATATTTTCCCTGTGACCATCATTGGGCTTTGTACGTGTTTTTTTCTTATTTCGCGGTCACTTAGGTTGCGGTTGAAAAACATGGGGCTGATGTCAGTAACTTATTTGGCTCACTTACTAAACGAGGTCCAAGAATAGTGAGTTTGCTTTGGTTAACGGAGAAGTAATGTCCCATTCAGTGAGTTACATGTTACAGACATGCCATATTTTCGTCCCTGATTGCGCGCCAGGCAAGGAAATAATGGTAGTGCATACAACCCTCAATTGTAACTATTCCAGTGACGAATTATTGCAGGACTTTCTCGGTGCTTTAACTTGGAATTTAAATAACAGTTGCGCGAGATTTTCGTCTTTCATACATCTAAACACTAGTTTCTTCAAAATAAAGCGCCCTGATAAATTGGTTTTCTTGAGTGAGCAGAGGCTCGACGCGGGCAGGTTTGTTTTGCATGCTTGAAATGCCTGTCCTTTGTACGTTTATTTTGTCACCGTCCTCATGCGCTTTCTTCTTCATGGAACTCATTTGAACTTTTGCTTGATATGTAGCCTTCTCTATTCTACTTGTTCGACCAGATACTGCAGCCGAAAAATGTATTGGTATGAAGAGATTTCTTCGTATTTTATTTTCGCATTGGCTGCTCATGGATTGTCTCAAGTTTGATTGATCGATCAGTCGTCTCGGCGACTGTAGTTATTTCGGCTGGTATGTTTACAACTATGTATATTGTATTAAAGAAATGAAATGATTTCAAATGAATTTCCTGGCTTGCTGAAATTAATAAGGCATCATATGACCTCATGTGAGCAATAGCAACGGACTATTCAAACATTATCAGAGAATTTACATATAGTCCCTACAGGTCATCTTAGACATATTACAAAGCCACTGTATTGTCAGAGCATATAAGGTATCATTTAAGTACAAATCAGATGAACAAAAGGACTTTCGCATTCGAGGTCTTGCTCGTTTGATGGCTCTTCCAAGATGAGCTTCCCCAGATGACGGAGAGCCGCTGCAGTTCTTAAGACATAATTGCCACGAAAGCGACGATACGAATATCGTGACCTCTTCTTGAACGGATATCGCGGCCACCGTCTGCTGGCCTTGTGCACGCTGGGCGATCAACAGCAGCTCGGTCTTTTGTCGGCACGTTATTCCGTAGTTTACTACTTGCGGATAACACTGCAAAGCAGTGCTGTCCATTCGGAAGGTTGGTGGAAATTTCCTTTCTCTACGGCATCGTCCTCGGAAGGGGACACGCCGTGCGCGCACATTGCGCCCATGTGTAAGTCGTCAAGAAAAAACAGCCACAGTTTCGCCTTAAGCGCGAAGCAATGAATGCGATAGCAAGAAACTGTAATGCTATACGAAGCGAGGCTCGCAGCTTCAGGAGCAATATTAATTGTAGCAAACATGCACTTGCTAAGCGAGCGCCTCCCGTGGGCAGCGCGTACTGGTACGAAAAGCTTTATACCTTGTGTGTCACAAACCTACACATACAAAGCTAGGGGAGGCCGCTAAATGAAAAAATAGAAGATGAGCGCGAACTATCAAGTGAAACACGCACGAAACGAACGCACAGATATACACCGAACGAGCGCGAATAAGCTGCCACAATGGATTCTCTCAGTCAGCCGAAGCAGGCGGCGGACTGAGAGAAAGGCAGCCGAAGCACCGAAGAAAACTAGCGTGCTTCAAGTGTCGAGCTGTGACACTTGATAGTTCGCGCTCATCTTTTCTTTGTTCATTTAGCGGCGTCCCTTGAGCTCGAGTGACTTTCGTTGTGCTCCTCACGCCATCTCGCTGATAATGAAGAAACGCTAATAAGCGCCTGCCATCTCTGAGTCCTGCCAGCGTTAAAGGTGTGTATATAAGGCTCGCCGTTACCGCCATGAAGTATCTACTCTTTGTGGCGTAGTGGTTAGCACGACGCGCTGCGGAGCGAGAGGTTCCTGGTTCGATTCCACGCTTCGGAAGTACTTATCTTAATTATTTTTCTCTGGGACTGTCATATATATATATATATACATACATACATACATGCTTATACATATACGGTTCATGACGGCGGTGACGGGGACGGCAAAAACCAGCTGAGACTGCCCATATAATTGCTATCGCAATAAAATGACGAACGCGAAGCTGTATTTGGCCGCCCATGTAGGGGCAGTGCTCAAAAAGAAAAAAGAACGCATACACTGTACGCCATGTTCCCCACGCGAGAGAATACAACGTGCGAAGAGCGTCAACACCCCACAGAAATAGGAATAAGAGGGGAAAAAGGGTCGGGCGCCAAAGGGCAAGGCAATGCACAGGAAACAGTGGCATACTTTACTTTGTGCTTGGTTGGCTTGGTTGCACTACCATTCCTGAGCACATGCAGATAAGTTATGTGTCTTCTTTCGTTTTTGCCTCTGTCCTCTGCTTCAGTTGTTAGTCGGCATTCGTGTTGTTCACTTCTTCCCCTTGTGTCCGTGTCTTGCACGTCTCTTCTTCTGACTATGGACCCTTAACAACTCGCTCAACTTTCTGTCATTTCAAGCACGCCAGTCGCCCTCTCCCCAACGCCCCGCTCTCTATCACCGGCTTACTAGGGGCACCTCTCGGGAAACTGACCAGTGCAGCTCCTGGAGGTTCTGCTGCATTGACGACCCGGACCGAAAAACCTCGAACGACTCCTACTTCACGATGCAATTTGGTTTTCTAGGGGATGCTGTGACTGTTACTGCTCTTATCGATACTGGTGTCTACATATCTGTCATCAGTTCTGCGCTCAGATCACGCCTATAAAAGTGCTTATTCCTGCTGCGTCGCCCACAGTGCGAGTAGCCAACGCAAACCGGGCACCCGTTCTTGGTATGTGTACTGCTCATGTTACTCTCGCCAGCCACCACACTGCTGTTCTCTTTGCTGTTCTCGACCCTTGCCCGCACGACCTCATTCTTGGTATTGACTTTTTGACCACTCACTCAGCCCTCATTGATTGTTCATCTGGCATTTTGCGGCTTGAACTACTTTTGTGTCCTGACGACCCCGACGCCACTCTAAATCGCACTCGTCTGCCGTCCGTGGAGTTTGAGCGGCTACCGCCTCAGGCTCCCACCTACGTCTCAATGTCCCTGTTCCCCCAGTCCCTGATCGTGACTACCTTTTAGTTCACCTAACAGACGCTATCCTTTCCCGCAACTTCGCGCTTCCTCACACCATAGTAGTCGGTGTCAGCAACAGGACCTTGCTTCCAGTGCTCAGTGTCTACATCGACCCATGTTCTTCCCCAAGGTATTTTAATCGCAGAGTTTTCGCCGTTGGAGGGTTGTACTGTTTCGGCTTTCACCCTTGATAATAGGACCGTGACCGAACCTGTCAATCAACTCAGGCCTTTCTTGAAAAAATGACAGTTACCGACCTCCTACCTCCCCAGAGTCAAGTGCTACGCGGCGTTGTGTTTTTGTACCTTGGTGTTTATAACGTTAGCGATCGTCCATTGGGCCAAACAATTGTTGTTTCCCACCCTATCGACACTGGAGATGCCAGCCCCCTTCATAAGAACCCTTACTGTGTGTCTCAATCATAGCGCCAAGTTATGGAATAGGATGTCGAGAAAATTCTTCATAAAACGTTGTAGAGCCATCCTCTAGCCCTTGGGTACCACCCGCGGTGCTCGTGAAAAAAAAAAAAAAAACAGCTGGCGCTTTGCGTCGATTACCGCCACCTCATTCGGATAACTAAGGACGTCTATCTCACCCGTGCGTTGATGATACACTCGACTGCCCCCATGGTTATGCCTTCTCGTCGCTCGACCTCCGATTGGAGTGTTGGAAAATTGCTGTCGACAACTGCGACAGCAAGAAGACCGCGTTCATCACATCCGACTGCCTTTAGCAATTTTAGGTCTGGCCATTCGGGTTGTATAAGGCTCCTGCTACTTTTGAAAGAATGATGGACTCTCTGATACATGGTCTTAAATGGCCGACATGACTTTGTTACCTAAATGACGTCATCTGTTTCTCGCCCACTTTAGAGAGTCACGTAACTCCCCTTTCCGCCATTCTCGGCGTGTTTCGACGGGCTGAACTTCAGCTCCATTCGTCTCAGTGCACCAGTGCACCTTTGGACCCCGTCCGATAATACTGTTTGGTCATCTCGTCGACGCTACTGGTGTGCAACCCGGATGTGACAGTCCGTGCGGTTCGATATTTTCTGGTTCCGCGTTCTGCCCAAGAGGTATTCAGCTTTCTTGTGCTATGCTGTTACTTCCGCTGCTTCGTCCACAATTTTGCAGACATAGCTTGACCCCTCACTGAACTCCTCAAAAAGGATGTGCCGTTTAACTAGAGCGCAGCTCAGTCGGGTTCCTTCGCGTCACTCATTTCTGCTGTCACATCGCCACCAGTGCTCGCCCACTTTGACCCAGAAGCCAGAACAGAGCTCCGCACAGATGCAAGTGGCCATGGCTTTGGTGCTATCCTCGCTAAAGTACGGAATGGCGTAAATCGTATGATAGAGGGCGCTAGTAGTCTTCTATCACAATCTGAACAAAATTACTCTATTACAGAATGGGTGCCTAGCCCTGATGAGGGCTATCGCGAAATTTTGTTCGTACCTATATGGACGCTCGTTTGTAGTCATAACAGACTACCATGTATTCTGTTATGACTTGTAGACTAACTGACTAACAGGTTGGATGTCCACACTTAAGGAACCCACCGGGAGACTTGGCCGTTGGGCATTGCGACTACAGGACTTCACGTTTACTGTAGTCCACAAATCTGGCAAGCTTCATCGACCAAGACGGCGACGCTTTCGTTTCAGTCAGACTTCCTTCATGTGGCTGATGAACAGCGTAAGATCCAACGTTGTGCTTCCTTATCGACCGTCTTAAGTCCGGCTCCACCGATTCTTCAATCAAATTATTCTTACTCCACGACAACGCCTGTATCTTCGCAAGATGCACCCGATGTAGCCGACCTTCTTGTCGTTGTTGCACATTACCTGTGCAAGGAAGTATTTGTTGGATTTCACGATGCCCAAAATACGACCGCATACGACGACTGATTTTCTGGAAAGACCTCTACCGTTCCGTTCGCCGTTATGTTGCATGTTCTGACCTCTGTAAACGACGAAAAAACCTACCACTCAACCTGCTAGTCTAACTATTTGAAACTAGGCAGTGACGCGTTGTTCTCCGTGTGTTTTTGTATCACTTTTCGTATTTTTTATGGTGCGTTATATGTTGTCTTACAACATTAGGTGCTTGCGCATGTGCGGTGGTGTTTCCCGAACAAAAAATTTTTCCAATAAACTTCACTTGTAAGTCCAGCCTCTCACCTGTGCGTTCCTCTTTCTTTGTGCGCGTGTTGTTTCCAGCTGGAATTTTTTACACCATGAACCAACATGCCCAGCAAACTACCCTACTCGACTGCTGGTCTCCTTCAGCCTATTCAAGTTTATTCCGATCCGTTTCATGTAGTAGACCTTGACTTATTTGGCCCTTTACCAACTTCCACGCAAAGAAACAAACGGATTGCGGCTGCTACTCGCTACGCCACATGATGTGCGACTACACGAGATCTAGAAGAACACGCATTTGGGCTGGTTGGTTCATGATTGAAAAAGACGAAACAGCGCAGGACTAAGGGAGCTCTGCCGACCAGTTGCGCAGCCGACGTAGCCGATTACTCTATGACATCATCCTTCAGCATGGTGTTCCTCGCCACTTAATCAAAGACTGTGGCCGCTTTTTCTTTATCGCGTGCTAGACGACCTCCTGCGATCATGCGGTACTCCTCATAATTTCTCCACATCATATCACACCCCGTCTAGCGGACTTACCGAACGGATCAACCACACACTGAGCGACATGTTTTCAATGTGTATGTTTCCTATGACCACAAAGACTGGGATATTGTTCTTCCATTCGTCACGTTCACTTACAACACGTCGCGTCATAAAACTGCGAGCTACTCGCCCTTTTACCTTCTCTACAGCCACAGTCCACTACTGCCTCTCGACACATTTTTGCTTCGGATCCGCCGTCCGCCACGTCCTACGCTCATGAAGCCATCACCCGTGCGCTCACCGCAAGCGCATTTGATTCTTGAAAATGGTACTTGCCCGAATTCATTGTTACGCACAGCATACAGGGGCGTTCTGGTATTTAATTCCGCTAGGGCAAGCAATATTTGTGCATTATTCCTTAAAAGCTGTTTGTATCTTGTAGGCAGGGTGTACGAGTGAAGGTTCAGCATGGAGATAAAATTGAACTCGATGAACAATGGCGTTTAAAGCGCATCGTACGGTACACCAGCTATTTGTCAAATAGCTCTTTAGGGGCGAAGCTCCTCTTAGTCTAACCTTGTCCCGCGTCAGGCGTCAGGCGTCAGTCGCCAGGCGTAACCCGCGTGCCTCTGCTGTCTTGTGAGAGAGAGAGAGAGAGACAGAGAGAGAGCGAAAGGCGCGCGTTGACTATGGAAACCCTCTGTCTTAGAGGAACGCTCTACCAGGTCGCAAAGAAGGAGAACGCGCCCTCACCCGCGAGAGACAACGTTGGCGCAGGCAGCGCCTCCTAGCGAGTTTCTTGATTGAGAAATACCGACCGCTCGCGTTGGAGAAGCGTTCACCCGCAACCCATCCATATGTATATATATATATATATATATATATATACATAGGCACTGGATCTTGACTTGCAATGAAGTGCCGGTGGGATATTTCACTGGTGCATAGTTGAACCATGAGGATTCGTAGCGTGCGCGTTAACTAAATTATCCGGAACTCGGCACGATCTACGATGAACTTCCCGAGCTTCGCCCATTGATCACCATTCACTCCGTGGATATGCTGTAATTCTTTTAGGTGTATGCAGGTGATTTAAATTAGGTGATATGGTTGTGACCTACGCTAGGAAGCAGTAGTTTAAGCTGGACATAAAAGATGCATTATAAAGTTTATTTTTATATTTTACGGTAGTAGTGAACGGAGTTTTGTCATGCCACCAACACATTTCGAAAGTTGCTTGCTTACATGATTGACATGTGTCACCCAGAGCATGTGCTTGTGGAAGTAAAATCGAATCTTTTATGCAATCTACAACTTCATAGCAGACTCGCCAAGAATGATTTCACGTGCCATTTCACGTCAAGATAGTTTTGGGGAAAAAAGCACTATTTTTGTTTTAGTCACATCAATAAAGAAATAAGATCATGCCACGTACTTAAACATTTAAGGCAGTTATTGACATCTGACCGGAGAGTTTCGAGCTCAATATTAGCAAAGAGAATAGTTACATCATCTGTATAATAACAAAATTTGGTTGTGTGCTTTTGTTTTAGTGCCAATAATATTTAAAGAATTAAGATCATGCCACGTGCCTAAACTTTTAAGGCAGTTATTGACATCTGCCCGGAGAGTTTCGAGCTCAGTAATACTAAAGAGAAGAGTTACATCATCTGTATATATAACATAATTTGGTTTGGTGCTAATTATGATAATATCATTTATGTATGGATCAAACATGACTTGTCCTAGAATACTCCCCTGAGGTATTCCTGTGGTGGTAGTTTTCAAAGTTGACATGCTATCCCCTATCAGCACACTGTCTGCAGTGATGCAGGTAGGAATTCAACAGCGAGAGCCCTATACCTCTGATTACGTAATGATCAAGCTTCTCTAATAGTGTGGCATGGTTTAACCGATCGAACTCTTTCGAAAAATTATGTATACGCAAATGACCAACTGCTACACTTTGCAACAGCTAAATTTGTTACACTTTGCAACTGTTACCACGAAACTGTTAAACTTTATATTTTTTGCCAAATTAGTGGCCACTAAATCATGTGAGCGCGTTCAAGTGAGCGCATCAAGTGAGCACTTTCCATCCGGCACTCGCCGACGCATTCGCATGAGCGCTACATGGAGAGCATATTGGCAGCGTTGCGACATTATGCGGTACACCTGGGACGAAGCACGTGAGAACGGCGCCGCTAAGCTGTAGAGACATATGCTAGCAACACCGTCGCTGATACACGCTATGTATTGTGGGAGATGACCGCGAACCAGCCCACAATAGTAAGTCCAATAGGATGGAATTTCAGGCTAGTTGGTCAAGTATCATGGAAAAAACATCGCGAACACAAGGAAGATGAAAAAAGGAACATTCGCCGTAAGCGCTCGTGGTGTGGTGAATGTTCCTTTTTACATCGTCCTTGTGTTCGTCTTGTTTTTCCATTCAGTCCAAGCCAGCAGGCAGTCCAGGACCTCCGCGCCCTGCACCTCCGCGCCCCAAGGAAGTCCCTGCCAGCTGGGGTTCGCACGCTAGCGCGAGCCTTGCAATCCATGGCACACACCATCGGCGGCCCTTCTTAGCGCCCCTGTCGTGGCGATCCACACAATATATAGTGGGCTAGGTAGTGAGAGCACCGAGCTCTTTCTGGCGAAACTACATGTCAGCACGGGCCTCTGTTGTGGAGAACAGGTCTAAGGCTTGCATCCTTAACAAGATCCGCCTCTGTCGCGGCGACCCACGGGAGCCACGTCTAAATACAAGCACGGGCCTCCTCCGTCTGAAGACAGCTCGAGATTCTGACATGTTGCAAGCTGCACGGGACTGTATGCGTGCTACTCCGCTGACATTCAGAATTTGCGCCATGTCGCCCAAACGAGCCTCCTTGGTAGCTCCAAATAGTGTACATAGAATTCGTGCCACTGGCATCGTCGGGAAGGCTGCTGCGTAGCGTGGCTGTCCGAAGCGTTCTCTTGGAAACCGAATACTCGTCGTTTAGAATCGCCACTCCCACACGACGCCAAAAACGCCTTAAGGTGTTCTTTCTCGGCAGTTCAATCGCATATAAATGCTTATATATCGTGGCATAGAAGACAAAAAAGAACTAGGAGTGGGATTTCTGGTCAACAAGATCATTGCTGGCAACACAGTAGAATACTATAGCATTTACGAGAGGGTAGTAGGTCTTGTCATTAAGCTTAATAAGAGGTACAAATTGAAGGTGGTACAGGGCTATGCACAAACATCCAGCCATGACGACCAGCTAGCTGAACGCTTCCATGAAGATGTGCAATCGCCAGTGGCTAAACTAAAGACGCAGTACACTATTGTGATTGGTGACTTCAATGCTAAGGTAGGCAAGAGTCAGGCTGGAGAAGAGGCAGTCAGGAACTATGGCTTGGGTTGTAGGAATGACAGAGGGGACTTATTAGTAGAGTTCGCCGAGCGGAATAATCTGCGTATCATGAACACGTTCTTCCGTAAACGGGAGAATCGCAAGTGGACGTGGAAAAGCCCGAATGGCGTGCATAAAAATGCAATAGACTACATACTATGCGAGAACCCTGGCGTCGTGCAGGATGTGGAAGTGCTGGGCACAGTTAGGTGCAGTGACCACAGTGTGGTGGGATCTCGAATTGGACTAGACTTGAGGAGGGACCGCAATAAGCTAGTACGAAAGACGCCGATCAATGAGCTAACTGTAAGACGGAAAGTCGAGGAATTCCAGATAGCACTGCAGAACCGATATTCAGCTCTAACAGACCAGGCAGACAATTGCGTTCAGGGAGTAAGCGATAATCTCACGCGGGTTGTCAAGGAATGTGCAATAGAAGTAGGAGGTAGGATTGGTAGAGAGATTATTAGGAAACGTTCCCCAGGAGAAGAAAGACTTGGTTAGAAAGCGGCAAAGCATGACAGTATCAAATGCAATTGACAGAATAGAACTAGCGGAGCTTTCGAGGTTAATCAACAAGCGTAACACAGCCGACATAAGAAAGTATAATATGGAGCGGATTGAGCATGCTCTAAAGAAGGGAAGGAGCCTGAAAGCGGCGAAGAGACGTCTAGGCATAGGTAGAAATCAGATGTATGCATTACGAGACAGGCAAGGCAATGTGATCACGAATGGGGATGAAATAGTGATAATCGCCGAGGAGTTTTACAGAGATCTCTACAGTAGCCTTGATAACCAGAACAGTGAACTGTGAAGCAGTTTAGAAGAGGCTGACATTCCACCAGTACAGACAGAGGAAGTAATGAAAGCTTTGAAAGAGATGCAAGCGGGAAAGGTACCCGGTGAGGATCAGATAACAGAACTGCTAAAGGATGGTGGACAGATTATACTGGAAAAAACTGGCAAGCCTGTATACGCAATGCCTAATGACTGCGAGCATACCGGAATCTTGGAAGAATGCTAACATCATCCTAATCCATAAGAAAGGCGACACAAATGACTTGAAAAATTACAGGCCGATTAGCTTACTGTCAGTCGTTTACAAGGTATTAACCAAGGTAATCACTAACAGAATTTGTGCCACCTTAGATTTCAGTCAACCTAAGGAACAAGCAGGGTTTAATAAGGCTACTCAACAGTAGACCATATTCACACTATCAATCAGGTGATAGGGAAATGCGCGGAAGATAATCAACCCCTATAGAGAGCCTTCATTGATTACGAGAAGGCATTTGACTCGGTCGATACTTTAGCAGTCATGCAGGCATTGCGGAATCAGCGCGTAGACGAGCACTTCGTAAGTCTACTGGAAGACATCTACAACGGCTCCACAGCCACCATAGTCCTCCATAAGGAAAGCAGCAAGGTACCTATAAGGATGGGCGTAAGACAAGGTGACACAATCTCTCCAACGTTATTCACAGCACGTATACAAGAAGTATTTAGAACGCTAGATTGGGAACAGGTGGGAGTAACGCTTAATGGGGAATACCTCAGTAACCTCCGATTTGCTGATGACATTGCCTTGCTAAGAAACTCGGGACATGAATTACAAAGCATGATTGCTGACCTCAACAGGCAAAGTATGACGGTAGGGCCTGAAAATTAATAGGCAGAAAGCTAAAGTAACGTTCAATAGCCTTGGGCGAGTGCAGCGATTTGAGATAGTTGGCGAGGCACTGGAAGAAGTAAGTGAATATGTTTACTTAGGCCAGGTAGTAACCCCTGATCCGAATCATGAGGCTGAGGTGATTAGGAGGATTGGAATTGGGTGGAGTGCATTCGGCAAGCATTATCAGATAATGAATGGTAGCTTACCATTTTCTCTGAAGAGGAAAGTGTATAACAGCTGCATCTTAGCGGTACTCACCTACGGGGCAGAAACTTGGAGGTTAACTAAGAGGGTTAAGCTTCAATTGAGCACGACGCAGCGAGCTATGGAACGGAAAAAGGTAGGTGTAACCTTAAGGGACAAGAAGAGAGCGGTGTGGGTTAGGGTACGAACGCGTGTTAGGGCCAGACTAATAGAAATTAAGAAGAAATGCGCCTGGGCGGGCCATGAAATGCGAAGACAAGACAACCGTTGGTCATTAAGGGTAACGGAGTGGATTCCTAGAGAAGGCAAGCATAGCAGGGGCCGGCAGAAAGTTAGGTGGGCAGATGAGATCAGGAAGTTTGCGGGGATAAATTGGGCCCAGTTAGCACAGGACAGGGATAATTGGATATCCATGGGAGAGGCCTTTGCCCTGCCGTGGGTGCAGACAGGCTGCTGCTGCTGCTGCTGCTGATGATGATGATGATGATGACTATATATACGTAGCATGACACCGACCGCAGCAATTCCCGTTTAAGTGTCCTTATAATGGCTATTGCAATAAAATCTGTTGAAAAGCTCGTGCCTTGAATGTGTCAGTGTGATTGTCGCTGAGAAAGTAACTGATATTTACTGTGAAAACACAAAGGAGGCTAAATGGCGTTTGCATGCGCGTCTACCTGCGCATTGCACAATGCAGACATCGATGATAAAGCCACCTACGCAGCAGTGCGCGTGTCTGTGTTTCGTCGTGAAAAGCAGCCTTATGTCGTTCGCTGACACGCTGCATGTGCAGTGGCAGGTAGCAATGGGGAAACATTGCGGATGATGGCGCAAACGCAGCAGGTAGGAACGGATGCATGCTCATACTATACGTTTCGGTTTTGCGGTGCCCTGAAGAACACAGCTGATGATGCTTATAGGGTTGTGCACAGATGGTGTTCCGGATTTTGATTGTAGCCTATGTCTTTTATATTCTGAGGCTTCGTCTTCACGTTGCTGTTAATCAACCCTCTTGTGTATGATTAGCATCGCTATTATACCATCAACAAATTGCAAATAATGGACGAACACATCTACATAACCTTAGATCTTTTCCATATGTTTGGAAGTCGTACAACTAGGCTGATAGATGGTGTAAGAACTGAAGTGGAATTGCGGCCGTTATTGCTGCCCCGCCATGGTGGTCTCGTGGCTATACTTCTCTTCTGTTGATCGGAGGCTCGCGGGATCGAATGCCGGCCGCGGAGGCTGCATTTGGAAGGAGGCAAAATGTCGAGGCTCCCCTGCTGTGCGATGTCTGTCCGCGTTAAAGAATCCCAGGTGGTCCAAATTTCGGATCCCCCCACTGTGGCGTCTCTCATAATCGCAGCTTGTTTGGGGACATAAAATACCCGAGAAACGAATGAGTGCGTTACTGCAGGAATGTGCGCGAGAGTAGAGTAAGTGCGCCCCTTTTTAGTACTAAATCAGTCCGTAAAACGCTAAGCCAAGCAAACTTTTAGTACTAAATCAGTCCACCACATCGCCTTTTGACATGCTTTATCGCATTCGCTGAAGAAAATTTGACCAAAGTACGAGGCATTGGCAACACTTACATTTCGTCATTCCAATATGCTGTTCCCTCTTCCTGCAACAAAACAATTTAGAAATTATCATATTATGAAGGCACATTCTGAGCAGAGTATCATTTAAAGGGCCACTAAACAGGCTCCTACTTTTTTTAAGCCTCCCAAACAAGCTAACTCGATCATAGAGACGCTTGCGGCCACCACATTCTGCGCATATGACAGCGCTGCGCGCCACACAGACGCCGTATTTCAAATTAAAAAAAATTCCCGCGTCTCTTCCCTGCAATAGACCAGCCGTCCTTACATCCTAGGTGTCGTCACGTTCAACCGCGAACAACTTTGCCCAGTTGTAGCTCGTTGATTGGTCGAAATCAGGTCTATTGTCAGATCCTATGGCCATCCCACCGGCATGAGCCAACACCACCTAGCAAAAAAGAAGGCCTCCGCATCACCTCCTCTCCTTGTCAGTTACGTCACGCTAGTCGGAGCTGCGTTCCTGAAACGCGGCGTGCGTTCTGTAAATGTATTTCTCTGTGAAGGAAACGCTAGAGCGGCATTGCATGGAGCATGCAATGAATAAAATGTATTACGTGCGTCTTCAAGAGACAGTTTTGCTCTTTCTTTTGTTCCACTAATTGCCAGAGGAGACTAAGCAGCATGCAGTTTGCTTGTCTTAGCGCCGGCCAAAACTCCGCAGGAACAATAAAAGAGGTCATGATACCATACACGAAAAAAATGTCACCAGTCTATTAAAGTTCATTCCCTGATAGATTTGATAGATTTGATCAAAGTCAAAGTAATGAAAGTGCTGAGAAGATGGTGCTTTCTATGACGATCTTGACTGCGGTGAACCAGCGGCTTCCCCATATTTTAGATGGGAAGCAGCTCTTTGACTAGCCTGTGTAACGCTGTCCCTCCGAACCCACAAGCGCGAGGCAACGCGCTTCCCTCGGCGCAGGTGTTGGAGCGGTGCCAAGTAGGTCACGCCGCAGCTGGGAGTTGACGTCACGCTCCCCTCACACGCTTCCCTCGCAGGTGCGCGCATACTTCACCATCTCCCTCACCCGCCTGAGCGCCCGCAGCTGCCGGCTCCAACGCCCGCTCGCCTCCCGTGTCTGCGTTTCAAACAAACGTTTACACCAGTAAACGCTACACCGAGTTTCGCTTCCAACTGGTCTTCCAGCATCCGCGTTAGCGCCGTTCAACCCGTGCGCCACGCTGCTGCTTCGCATCCCATCAGGGTTCCCTTCGGGGAGATGGTGCAAGTTTTTTGCGTAAGCTATGAGTGCCTTGCTTTGGAACGGAAGCAGATATATTGCTGCGTTGCTTAATTAAGGACAGCACTGATTTTCTGAAGCCGCATAGTAACCGCGACGCGCTGAGACACCATGCGACCGTAGCGAACCAAGTCGCGGAGACGCCAACGGCGTCGACTCTGCGGCCAT
>JABSTT010004047.1:0-24656 GCA_013339685.2 Hyalomma asiaticum | reverse complement strand
GAATTGGTGAAGTTTAGAAACACAGCGGCCTGGCTTGCCGCGACTGCACGTTTCGCTAATTTAAAGCGACGCGCAGGTAATAAAAGACGATGTACTGAGCAGGACTATGAATCAAGACCATCGGTCAATCACGCTCTATCTCCAACGGAACGCGACTGCTGGACACCCCGCGACACAGTCGATCTGTACTTTGTCCCAGCTGTACATACGGGACGAACGCGGCCCCGCGCATGACTGAACACTCACCATAAAGATTCATAACAGTGCTTTCCTGAATGATAAAGCGCCCTATCTTAATGCGAGACTTTCCATTACGAAGGCCCTCATATCAAACGTGATCAAACACGAGATCGCGAGCTCACGCGACTTCCCCGCATGCAATGTTATGGGCTTCGATCGTGCAATAAAAAAACACCAACGGATAATACGTCAGAGCGAAACAGCGTGAATTTCTACAGAAAAGTTCAGACCACAGTACTTCACTCACTACGTAGCTTGAAAAAAACTCGCGGAACTGCAACATGTACGGTGTGGGCTTTCTTTGGCAGCGCGGCTAGCCCGAGGAGCTTCACCATGTATTTTCATGAAAGCTTCGCGTCTCGCAAGAAAGAATAAGGTTTAACCGTCACGGGGCCCAGATTTATTCACTGATGCACGAAAAATTCGAGGTTGTCGTGTTTTTTTTTTCCTTGCGAACGCACTGACAATCGGGCTGGCACACACGAACTGGGCAGCGGCGGCCAGGGCGGCCATTTTGTCGTCTGCTAACCCTCCTCCGGAGGGTTCTCCTCCAATCCGTTTGATGGTGTGACAGTCTACGGGCATTGCCAATACGTTGCATCTTCGCCATTGACGGGCAATCATGTAATCCTTCTCTCGGCGTTTGATGCTTTTGGCAGCTCTCGCATTCGGAGAATTCAGCGGACAGATCCTGGCGGTGGCACCGTGTTGTACGAAAAAGGTGCTCATAGCAAAAGCTTAGGTGCTTGTCGTGGCCTCCTTCCTACATGTCACATGCGTATATATCGGATATGCGGGACAAGTCATTACTTTAGAATCCCGCAACATGGCGCAAGGCTTAAGAAACTAACTATCGGCAACCATCTGCTTGTTGCACAAAGCTACGAGGAAATTCCCCCGGATAAATCCATTTCTGGGAAATCCGCATACATTTTCATGTAACTTTTCGCTACAAGCAGTTGTACGCTGTTTACCTTTTCCTTTCGTGTAGTTTCCATCATCGAGAATAACTGCACTCACTATGATACCTTATCGTGAGTAACCAGCCCAAGCTCGCGTGATGCTGGGCTTTCGTCCTTATATTGACGTCAGTAGGTTTCTACTTTCAACTCAAATTAGGGGATTATAGTTCCTGAGATTGACTTCAACGGCACCAGAACGACATATTCTCTAACAGGCTAACCTATGCACAGCAAGTGAGGAGATTTGCTCTCAAAGGAAAGAAAAAGCGTTTCAGTCTCGGATATCACTCTGCTCCCTGCATACAAGTTAAGAGAAAGCAGGCAAATACATCACCTACGGCCATACGTCGATTTCATTATCCGCAAGTGGGCGGTAATCCAAAGCCTTCCAAAGCTACAAAGCTCGAACATCGCCTTCCGGATTCGTTATCTCGTGGGAGGACGTGTTGGACAGATAACGTTTGGCTTCGTAGCGCTTCGACGATGTTTCCGCCTCTGTAAGTGCCAAACTACTACCAGAAGGGACTAAATATTTCTTCTTTTGTTTTTGTCCATCTTGCATATGTTAGGAAGGAAGGAAGGAAGGAAGAGGAAAGGAGGAAAGACAGGGATGTTAGCCAGTGCTGAGACCGGCTGGCTACCCTGTGCAGGGGAAGAGGGGTAAGGGGAATGAAAGAGCAGAAAGTAGACACGACAAGAAAAAAGAAAAAGAGAAAAAAAGCACACACGCACACAAACGCGACACTGCTTAAAGTCTGTCCCTTAGACCGCTCGTCCGCAAAAATCGCAACAACGCGTTGAGCGCTTTCCGTTCTGACGATGGACATGGCCAGTGTCCCAAGACTCGTTGCTCGGACAAAGGGCGCCTGTCAAGTCTGTCTAGAGCAGCGGTAAGTTCTCTCCTGGGGCCACTGAAACGGGGACACTCAAACAGAAGATGAGAGATCGTTTCGTCGCAGCCGCAGTTCTCGCACATAGGGTCGTTTGCCATTCCAATACGAAATGAGTAGGCGTTTGTGAAGACAGCGCCAAGCCACAGGCGACACAGAAGTGTCTCTTCAGCTCGAGGTATTCCTGACGGAAGGCGGAACTGAAGGTCTGGGTGCAAACTATGGACACGAGCATTGGTGAATTCTGACGAATTCCACTGTGCGTGCGTAAGTTCACGTGCTAGGGATCGAAGCCTTGCAGATGCGTCGGTCCTGGAGAATGGTATTGCTCTACAGTGGTTATCATCGTGGGCAGATAGGGCGGATTTATCAGCAAGGTCATTGCCGATGATCCCACAGTGCCCCGGTATCCACTGGTACGTGATGTTGTGTCCTTGCTCGACGGCATGGTGGTGAAGAATTCTTATGTCAGCAACCAGTTGCTTGTGAGGTCCATGACGAAATGGCAATATCAGACATTGAAGAGCTGCCTTGGAGTCTGTGAATATGGACCATGCATGGGAAGGTTCTGCAATTATGACTACTACCGCTGCATGAATGGCGGCGAGTTCTGCAGCCGTCGAAGTTGTGAAGTGGGACGTCTTGAATTGTATGGTGACAGACTTGGCTGGAATGATCACTGCTCCTGATGCGTTCACAGAGGAAACTGACCCATCCGTGTAAACGTGCAGGCTTCGGCTGTGTTGCTCATGCAGGAACATTTTCGCATACTATGGCGCCCCCCTTTTTTTTTTTACATTTAGTTCCAATATCTTAAAAAAAATCGAAATTTTCCGTATACCGTAAATAAAGTAATATCTAAGCCGGTCGCGTTTATATATCACTACTTATATTGACGTCTTGGTATTGTTGTTGACACAACAGACATTGTTAGACAGTAAATTATCATAGCACACAAACTGTGCAGGTTCCTTGTACAAGATTGTGTCACGAACATTGAGCCGCAAGAACATACACAAGTGAACACGTGCTTAACGTCAAATAAATTAGTGCAGTTGAAGAGAACTTCCTGATCAAGGCAGGATTATCTACTACTGCACATGAAGATTCGCTTTGCAAATTCCTGCACGTGATTTCACAGCTCACCCCCTACACTAATGCAGGACGAGAAAACGGAAATCTTTAGAAAGCCGACACGAGGACACTTGAAATGTCTGTCGGGTTTCATGCCAAATTTGGCAATACAACTCTTCCAAGGCATGACAAAATGCAAATTGCAGCGTAGTTTTGCCTTTGGGCAGCTTTGAGTACCCTGGCAATATTTACCCGTTCACGTCACTCTGTGTCGCGTTGTGTGTGTTGCTGCCCTTTCGCAGTCCTCTGACTGTTTGAAACAAAAGAGATAGAAACGAATTCATTCATGTTATCTTTTCTATAGGTATAAACCAACGAGAATACATATAACTTGCTGGAGTGCTCTTCAAGTGAAGGCACACGTACAGCGCATGTCTCTTTTTTATTTTTATTTCATGGTATACACACCACTATTGGCAATACCCTCGTAACAGTCTCTCAGCAAACTCTACGGTGCCTATACAAGTTCATTCTCCCTCTATTTTATTCCTCTTTCTTTTCTTTCTTTTTTTTTTTGCACGACTGTCTGGGTTTTTTTATTGTTGTTGTTTTTTTGTGGAGACACGTTTATGAGCTGCAGATCTCAATTCACACCTTCCAGAGAAAGTGATAGGTGCAAGAAGAAAGGAAAGCTTTAGCCAGCTCCGCGGAAAAAGAGAGCCATTTATGGCATGACTTCAGACGGTGCATTTGCAGACATGCGCTGCATAATAAGTTTGAACGACACAATAAAGCAATATGCGAGACAGCGAACCCTCAGAACGTACGTGGACTCGTACAAAGACATGGCTGCCTTCACACGCTCCACTTTTGGTGATGCTGCACGAAATAAAATGGTACCGAAAGCTTCGAAAGGTCGCCCGCAATTGTTTGGAACCAACTTTTTTTTTACTGTTATTGTGCTTCTCTGTAGTTCCTACCATGTGTGCATGTGCGCCGGCATTGCGTCGACATCGGAGCAAACTCGCCGGCATTGCGTTTGCTCCGATGTCTGTATTGTGTGTGAATTAAAGGCGGTGTTTTGAGACACGATCGTCATGTATGCTGTCATGTATCGAGTGATTATAGCTGGTCATGACGAAGCAGGGCTGTGCCATGCTTGTCTCTGAAAGCAGGGCCGTTCCGTCCGCGAGTCGAGACAAATAAATACCACAGTTCTTGAATAGTCTTGAAGCACTTCGTCAATACTAAGCGGTAGGCAACTGCTTCCATCATTGCAGGGTTTCTTTATAAATACGTGGCGTTTCCTAGAAAAGCATGGCCAGTTTTACGTGCAAAGACCAACCCACGTAAAGTACGCCCCGACAAGTTCACGACTTCGAAAACTTAGGATAAGCAGTCGTTAGCATACGATGTGTTTTTAACCGATCTTGTTGACAAATGATTACTTCAGTATTTAAACGGGTCGTTCAATGGAACATATGCTGCGTTTCTCATCTTACGAGTTGGTCGTTTTCATCGACGAAGTGGTGAAGCGGGGACAATTACTAAAGGATGGGCAAACACACTAGTTCGTGAGTCGCGCTTACACTGTAGTAATTTGAATGGATCTATTCTTATACGGTTATGTTATAATATGCCAATCTTCAAATATCCAAATTTGTTGGGCATGCACCAAGAAAAAGTCAGGTGAGAACGCAGAATTTATTGCGTTCCGAAGAGACACTGTTCGGTTAAGATAACGTAAGAAAACAAATATTCTCCGTAAAATGCGATGGTAGATAAGCTGCAGAGCTATGGGGGGAAAATTATATTTTCTAGCTATGAAATAGATGCTTCATTATCCCACGTTCCATACACTAAGGTAACCTCGTGTCTCTTTCTCACAGCCAACCTCGTTGGTGTAGTCGTTCTCACTTTGGTGTAGACTATGCTCGTCGTTCTCACTTTGGTGTAGACTTTGGTGTAGACTATGACTACACCAACGAGTGTTCACTCGTTGGTGTAGTCATCTTCTCGAATCAAAATTTTCGAGTATTTATCCTGCTTTGGGTAAGAGTATGAGAGCCACGGTTTCAAATAATACAGTGAAACCTCTCTGTGTAATTTTGCACACATTATATAATGTCTCTTTTTAACGACAGTGAAAGACAGACTGTGATGTTTGCGAAGTATTCGCATCTAAAATAGTTTACCTGAACTCACTTTTCAAACCTGCTCTCAATCAACCTGCTCCCAAACCTGCTCTCAGTCAAATCAAGCACCAAGAAAAATTTTGGCTGACAATTCTTAAGATGATCAGCGCAAACTGCATTTGATCTTTAATGGCATCCCGTGCATAAAGCAAGTTTCGTGTCTTTTTCTTCTCTTTTTATTTTAGCGTACGTACGGGAAACTTCCAACGCAATGCCTTGTGCGCATCGACTCAGCGACACTGTTCTCTTCCGGCACGAACGATCCACAGAGACGCCATTTCCCGGTATTGCGGTAATAACGCGGCTCCTTGACGGACATCCTATCACCCGCACTCGAGTATCGACGCCCCCCGAATCCGTTTCTCCGCTTGTATCGTTCGCACGGTAAGGGAGCGTGATTCCCAGCTCACCTCCCGCACCTGCTTCCCTCCCCTTCGTCCCCCAGCTTCCGTCGTCCTCCATCCTTGAGCGCACCTCTTATCATAACTCCCCCCCCCCCCCCTCACCACCCCGCCTTCGATCTATTCGTCGTGCCATAGTTACTTCCGGCCATCCTTGCGTAGCAGCGCTCGTTACGGCCTCCCTGTTCATACCACTTCTCTTTCGGTGCTAGCCCTCCCAGAAAGCACGCGTTCTCGTGCTTGCATTATATCTCACACGTGTGTCCGGCTAATTAGCCCGTATCCGACGCGTCCATGTACTGTGAATGATCTAAGGCGCACGGTGTGATTGGTTGGTCGAAGATGTCCTAGCTTTTTCATATAGGGGATCACCGTCACCGCTCACCTGATTTCGTCCTGCAACGATGATTGCTACAATATGAGCTCCTCTTAAAGCCCCATTTTATGTATGACTGAGATGGGAGGTGCTTTAACTTAGCAGCTTCGAGCATTTAGGCTTGCACGCGAGAGCGTCTGCTCTTTTGAGTCCGAATCGATAGTACCACGTTAGCTCCAAAGTAACCCTTCATTTTTCTCTTGGGAAAGCATTTCGAGCGCCCCTTATAACCTGTAGACTAATTTCTAATGCACAGACTGACTACAGTAGGAAATTTTACCGACAAGTGGAGAGAGAGACAAGTTCGTGCGTGTGTGTGTGTGTGTGTGTGTTGCACTGTGTGAAATCGGCTCGGCACCATTAATCTTCCGTCTGTTCAAAAAATGCAACGTCCTCAAGTTAAATCGCACCGACCTCGCCGGTGTTCGCTTTGAAAAGCAATTTTCATCGCTTGAATGTTCTGTTTTAGCCTCTCATATGATCTTCTTTACTACTTGACTGAAATCCAGATTATGCGTTGTAAACCATATTTTGTCCTGCATGTTAAGTTGGGACTGGACATGCGTTAAATGTGCGCTTCGACTAATGCTTCCGACACTGGAAAGCATGCTCCTCCTCAAATTATATGAACATGCGGCAGAGAGAGCTTGCAAAGGGACGTGACAGTGAGTAGCAACTTTATTCGTAGAAGGGGCGAGGGGTGATGGAGGCTAAGCCACATAATCTGCAAGGCTGTGCCTTTCAATGACCTCTTCAGCACGTTCCAGGACCCGTGTCTGGATGTCTCTGTCGGTGCTGGAGAGAAGGGCCTCCCATTGTTCCTCGGTCGGTGGTGAGCGAAAGAGGTCGGCGGGCGGGGGATCGTCCGGGCAGCCCCACAGGATGTGGTTCAACGAGGCTATGCCGCCGCAGAGGCAGCAGCGCGGATCGATGACACCTGGGTGTATGTACGAAAAAACGAGGGGGCACGGAAACGTCCGGGTCTGTAGGCGCCGCCAGGCGATCTCGGACCTCTTGGGAAGACTGCCGTGAGGCGGAGGATAGGCGTATCGCTCGAGACGGTAGTGCTGGGTGATGTCGTGGTAGGTGACCAGGGGCTCCGGCACAGGGGTGTCCGACTCTGAGGGGCCCACCGCTCGATCGACGAATCCTCGAGCGTGTTGGTGAGCTGTCTCATTGCCGGGGTGCCCCGAGTGGGCGGGGACCCAGATCAGTTCAAAGCTGCACTGCTCATCGTGCAGCAGTAGTGGGCGAAGGAGTCGTAGGGTGGTAGGCGATACGAGACCACGCGCGAAATTGGAGATGGCTTGTTTAGAGTCGCTGAGTATAACGCCAGCGTCGGTCGAGATCGCAGCCAAAGTGATGGCCGCCTCTTCCGCCTCGACGGCAAAGGGTGTTCTAACGGTGCCTGCCGTGACTGCCGGCCTGGAAGGCGCTGAAGAGGACGACACGGAAACGACTACGAAGGCATCCCTGGGTGAGTTGTATCGGGCTGCATCCACGTACATGACTGCCGGGTGGTCGGCGTACTTGGCGTGAAGCATAGCCGCACGGGCTTGGCGGCGAGCGTCGTGGTGGCCCGCAAGCATATTTTTGGGTAGCGGCTTGATGGAGAAGGCCGCTCGAACGGCGTGAGGTAACGAAACCAGATCCGGTGGGTGGGAGGAGGTGTCATGGCCGATAGAGGAAAGGATGTGGCGACCGGTCGGCGAACGGTAAAGGCGTTGCACCTGAGCGGAGCGGTGAGCTTCTATCAACTCGTCGAGGGTGTTGTGTACACCTAGACGGAGAAGACGATACGTGGACGCGTTGGTGGGAAGGCCGAGGGCTGTCTTGTATGCCCTGCGGATGAGTGCGTCAATTTTGTCGCGTTCCGCGTTGAGGAGACGAGTATAAGGAAGGCCGTACGTGAGGCGAGAAACGACGAAGGCGTCGACAAGGCGAAGCAGATCGTGTTCTCGCATGCCCGCACGCCGCGCACGGACACGGGCGAGCATACGCGCGGTCTGCTGCACGGAGAGCGAGAGCTTGTCGATGGTGTGCGTGTTGTGGCGGTTGGATTGGAGTATCAGCCCCAACACTCGGAGATGTGAAACGATGGGCACCGCAATGGAGTTGGCGTAAACAGTGATGGTGGGGTGAGGCGTTTTGTAGCGACGCCGATCGGGAGGCCGCATGAGAAGGAGGGCCGATTTGGCCGCCGAGCAAGTGAGACCGGCCGCGTGCACGTGGGACGTGACGATGTCGGTTGCACGTTGCAGCGTCTCCTCGATGTGGCCATCAGAGCCCGACGTGACCCAGAGAGCAACGTCGTCCGCGTACAGGGTGTGTTTGAGGCCGGGGATACGGTTCAGCTTGTCAGGAAGAGAGCGGAGAACGAGATTAAATAGAAAAGGCGACAATACGGCGCCCTGAGGGGTGCCACGAGGGCCAAGGTCGTACGTGGGAGACGAATGGTCTCACATGAGAGAGGGTCACCCAAGGGGAGAGTTAATTTCCTTTCCCTATCTCCACTAGCTTCAACACTAGCTAAGGAGGGAAGGTGTTTGAGGTTCGAATCGGCGCCCCTCGATGGCTCGAGTACACGATGGTAGCGCGAAGGAAGAGCCGTTGACCGGTAAAGAAAAGCTTTATCCCACACTCAGGCGTCTGCCCGGGTCTAAGCCCGAACCTCCGCTTTCCGCTCACATCCGAGGCTTCGTCACTTCAACCCTCGGTTAGACAGAGTCCCCCAACAAGCCAATCACACTTGGGGGTTGGCGTCACGAAAACCAATCGCACAAACACTTTTATGACGCACACGGCATTGGTCAAACATACGTCACAATCTACAACACCCGAGGGGATAGGTTCACTGCGCAACACACGTCATTTCCCTCTCTCCTACATTGACGCCTGTGTATTAGCCCAGGCGACCGCCGGCGCCGGAGGCCCTGCTCGAGCTAACCTGCCCGCGCACCACGTCTCTTTCAAGAAGCCACCAGACAGCGGCGAGAATATTTGCAGTCCCTGGCCACTAACGATATGTCATTTTTCATGTCGCCCTGTCATCGTCTGTCATTTTAACGACCGAAGTCGTTAAAACCCTGCACGCTTCGAGAACCGTAATTGTGACCCGAATGCGACTGCACACAAAAACATCCTCCGGTCGCATCTGGCGGAGCGGCAGCAAAGGACGCGTACTGATGTCAAGCTGTGACTGAAACCAGGCGATCGTGCGTCGCTTCGCCCCCTCTACGCGACTCGCTTCCCATTCAACTCTTTATTTCCTCCTTTTCTTTTGTTGCCAGCGCAGAGGCGGCACTGCCCTCCGACGGCGCCCCCGCCGGGTCGCCGTTTCTTCCCTGCGTGAGGTCTTCCGCGCTTCTTTTTCGCGGAGCCGGCATATGTCCCTCGTTTGTGGCAATGCCAATCGTGTTGTGCTTTGAAGTATTCGCACAGTTGGACCACCAACACTACGCCGACCCTGCATACCTTGGACTGACTGGGAGGCTGGCACAAAAGGCATATTACAAGCTTACTTAGGGGCAGCCACTGGCATATCCATCAGTGTGAGTCTGCGAGCATGACTACGGAGTATATCCCATAGATGAGAGCTTACAAAATGTGAACTCTTCTTGTACCTTCCCAGCGATCGATTCACGCTTCCAGGATGTCCATAGTCGAAATACACTTCATAATGTTCCACAAGAAAAATGCTCCAGGAAAATTAATGTTCGTGTATTGAGAGTGGTAGATTCGGTCTTTTTGGCTTTTGCGGCTGTAACAGCTTTCTTCTTTCTGAAAAATCGAATAACAGTGCTTCGTCTGTCTCATCGTGTTCGTCTTTTCCTTTGCGCTGTTATCAGATTTTTTAACATATATCCTGGTCAGGCTAGCATGTTTTTCTTTCTTTTGTTCTAACTCGACTGTGAGGAATTTTTCGCTCCTATACAGGCGCTTTTGAAGGAGTCCTCCAGGCGCTTAAGGACTCTTCGGACTTCCAACCTCGTGTAATAAAATGAATGGCGCTGCCGATATTGGAATCGACCCTCAGCGCACGAGAACAGTAGCCCTACGCATTAGCCAAAGGGCCAATACGTGGACCTTAATCTTTCCTTAGTCTAGGTCGTCACCGCCCACTTGCAGTCTTGTCGAAGCAGACTAGTTATTTGAAATGTCATACACTTGCAGTTTCTCGTGTTACAGTTCCTCGTCGTATTGAGCCACTTCGTTAGACTCCGCTATCTGCACGACACTTGTCTTGCAACAGCTAACGCTACGCTTAAACTGCGAAGCTGTACCTGCTGCTTGAGACGCGATTGGAGATCTTGGTTCTGAACACAAAGTGTTCGCTCGCTGTGACGTCCCGAAATGGGGACATGGCTCTTGTCGTGCGCGCTGCCGATTTGGCGGAACTGGGTGCAGCGCAGCCTTCCAGGATTGGTCACTCTCCTTTGTTTTAGTTGGTACTGTTTTGTGACAGGGTGAGCCATAAAATGTGCGAAAACGGGAGTGTGAGAGCAGCCAATGGGCAAGCGGTGAACATCTCAAAAATTCGCTAGCATGTCTCGTTGCCTTCTTTTAGACAATGTACTACAAAACTAACTCTTTCTCGTCTTCAAATGAACGAGGCTGTTTTACGAAAACGAAGAATTTTGTATTATTATTGTGTTTAAACGTGTTACGTTCACAGAAAACGTGCTCATGAAAGAGCGTAACCCCGCTGCTTATGAAGTAAGCGTGTCCACGGCCAATGACATGCAGTGAAAAACGAGGAAAACTATCCACGTTCGCTAAGAACTTTATCGGATCTCACCCTTGATCAACGGGGGTCCAAAAGGCGTTAAGGTTTCGTTGTAGAAGCACAAATGTGCGTCGTGGTTTTAACAAGCACGATTTGACGCAGTTGTGGGTAAGTGCGCACTATTTTATAACAGTATATGACAAAAAATTTTCTCTCGCTGACGTCTCACCAGTAACAGTGCCGCAAGCATTACTCGTGATGCACGCACACACAGAGGCAACTACGAGAGCGAGTGGTGCGCAAGGCTTAACGCAGCGGTCTTCATAGAAGCGCGGACGACGGGCGCATACTAATTTTCGTTTTACAACAACACACGGATTGACACAAATAATACTGGATATCAAGCTGCCAGGAGAATACTCCACACAGCAATATCTGCTGTGCTTAAAATTCGTTCTTTTCCTGCTGTCATCTACACATTATTACAAAGTGCAATGTTTTATATTTAATGAGTGCGTAATCCAGACCCATCAAGAAGTTAATGAAACTGGTTTACGCTCCATTGCTGACCCCCGCCACGGTGGCCTAGTGGTTGTGACACTCGGCTGCTCATTCGAATTTCGAGGTAACGAATCCCGGCCACGGCGGCTACACTTCGATGGAGGCGAAATGTTGAGGCCCGTGTGCTGTGCGATGTCAGCGCACGTTAAATAACCCCAGGTGGTCGAAATTTCCGGAGACCTCCACTATGGCGTCTCTCATAATCAGAGCTGGTTTTGGGACGCGGAACCCCACAAATCAATCAATCTCCATTGCTGCGATTAGGAACTTTCGCACATGGTTAACCCTCCTGTTTAACCATCTTCAAATCTGTCGAGCATTCTTGAAAGCGAAGCACGCCATATCAAACTGTTTTTCTCAAATAAGTGCTTCTCTTTTTTGTTCTTTCTTCGATGATGCCTTTTTTCTTTCTCCGCAAGTTGAAGGAACACCGACTGAGGCGTCGCCACGATAACATCAATTTCCAATGCCAAGCGTAATAATACATGCTACGCAAGCACTTCCGGGTCTTCCTTAACGACGAAAGAAGAGTCATTAATCATAGGCAAAAATTAATTATGCCGCCCATGGTGTGAGGCTTGCTGGCGTGGAAAGTAAGGAAAGCGGAAAATATTAAGTGAGTATTTGCGTGCAGGCTTTACGGCAATGCGAATGGCTAATTTTATTGCCAGCCGTAAAGAAGAACCACTAACATAAGTAATTATTTGTCCTGTTTGTTATTGCTTCACTTTTTCTTTCACACTAAGGCTCAACGACCTTCAACATTGTACAGATTCTGGCTCCAAGTTTTCTTATGTATATGGTGTCGCGCTATTGACAACCTAACAACAGTGAAATGTCGTCCAAGAGTTGATGACATGACATCATATTTTACATGTCTTCTCGGGTTCTCCTAGATGTGCATTCATTAATGCTGCGGGATTAGTGCACTACAGTTCGATCTTGTATGCGTTTTGTGTGGTTGCAGGGGCCACTAAAGCTCCTATACTCCGAGACTATACAGGTTAATTCACACACTAGCGAACTTAGTTATTTTAAGAAAGTCGTAAAGAACAGTGCGTAATTGTGGCCGTGTAAGTAGCCTGATACTAATGGATATATTGATACTTATTAACGCTAAAATTTAAACGTAATGGCGCACCGGCATTTTCCGCCTGCGCAAGGTATCTACGAATGCATACGGCGTGAAATGTCATATATAGAGATGTCAACAAAAGAGACACTTTTGACCACCATGAGAGGTAAAAATAAAAGAGAGAGACATCAATGCTGCGGAGTAAAAAGAACAACTAAGATTGGTGAGATTGTTTGTGCCGCTGGCTGATATGATGCACTCTCCTTTCCCACTACAATATTCTTAAAAACGAGCACAGACGTGAAATGATTTTTTCAAAAGACACTGGGGATACGAAAGTAGGCAAGATGGAGAAATAACTAAATGCGTATTACTTGACAGTTGATCAGTTTTCGTAAGAGTAGAAGTAATTCTTGAGGTTTTACGTGGCAAAACCAGGACATGATTGTGAGGCACGCCGTATGGAGCTCCGGAAATGCTGATTAACTTGAGCTCTTAAAACTGCGCGAAAAACGTACAGTACATGGTTCTTTACCATTTTTGCATCTATCGAAAATGCAACCGCGGCAGCCGGAGACGAATACGCATCTTACAGGTCACCAGTCAGGCATCATAACCAACAGAGCCCCGCGGTGCACTATTGGAGCTTTCGTGTACTTTTCGAGAGGACTGTCACACAGCAATGAATGAGAGGTACCTCTGTTCTTTTACTGAAATAAAATCTCTCTGTCTCCATTTTTTTTTTCACACGGGCGTCTCCTTCAAGAAACCGATACACATCCCAAATATCTCAAGCCCGCTCCCTATGATGATTATATATTTTGAAACATTGTTCCCAACCCACATTTTACATGCAGTATTGCGCTAAAATGCCCGCAACCAATCGTTGTGGAACGCTCTTTGTCATCAATTCACCGAATCGCTTGGCACATTCAATAGCGTTCATGGGTATAAGAGAATTCAGCCCGTATTCACGAAAGCATTTCAGGATAAATTTATTTGTAAGTGAGCTTTTCAACCAATCAAGATGCTGGTCACATCCTTAGGGTAGCCAGCTGAGCGATGGAATAAACACACACATACGGAAGAAGTTCTCTTAATTCCGCCCTTGATGAATAAATAGAGTAGCGACATGGAGCAAGCACTGACATACATATACCCCTTTTCAGTAACTCATTTCTTCGTAACCTTTCTTTTTTATTTTATTTTTTTGCGCATATGCAGCATCTCTCTCCCAAGAGATTTACTTTTACCCCCTCTGCAGTCTTTCTGAGACTGCGGGATGACTCAGTTATACTGTAATCGTAGTGGCTAAAAAAAAAACACTAATAATTTAGAATCTCTAGAGATACGCATGTTTATTCGATGGGGACGGAAAATAGATTCATCGGGAAAAAAAAGAGATTTACATTAGTTTCTGTGCTTGACGGACGAAACGAATAACGACTTAACAGTAGCATTATGCTGTTGACGATGCTCTTAATCGGGATCGTCGCCGTTTCTAAAGATATCCAAGTGTGTTGAAGAAAATCAGCACTACTTACGAACAAGATTCATGCCGTCAACACTCATCTCCTGCGCACTTTTCGTAATCGGCGTTGCACCAGCCTGCTGGCTAGTGCATCCCTCATCCCACTACATGTGGCACTCTTCTGATGCGTCCTCTCGCGGATATTTGTTCTGCGCAACGCGTCATAAACAAATTCCTTGAAGTCTTTAGGTGTTGCCTAAGGGACGCAAAAGCGAAATCCAAGTCCTTTGGCAGTCGAACATCGCGCAAATCTAATTTCGCATAGTTTGTGAAATTTAGCATCCAATCACGTGATCCGGTTAAGTTGTCGCACATGTTGGTGTTTGCTTAACGTCATATTTGTGTTAAAGTCATCGCTTATGTTGTGCTCCCTCTGTATTTACTTCTGTGTATTTGTTTCGGTGCCTTCTCCGAGCAACATGACTTTAATCAATAGCGTGTGCCATGTACTTGCACATATGCATGGCCGAGGAATGCGGGTAGTGTCACACGTTATGTTATTCTCGTTTATTGTGGCATAAATGACAAGCGTGTCAAGTCACTGACGTCATGACCTGTCAGTCACGCAAGTGATATAGGCCTTCCACACCACCTTTGGAATACATCAAGCAAACGAGAAGCGAATTCTCACTTTTTTTTTACGTGTTCCGTCCGCACATTGTTCAAGGACCCCTTCCAATGAGACGCATACATCTTTCGCCTTCAAAAGTGAAAACCAACAAAACCACTTTCTTGCTATGTCTGATTTAGCACTTCTTAGCCACTCAGTTTAATCAAGGACAAACATTAGTTTCAGAGAGAACGCCCTTCGTTTACCTGCAGCAGGAATAAGTACATCTGTCATCTTAAGCAAGACGTAACGACACATCCATCGTGCATACATCAGCGCATCGCATTTTCAGCAAAGTCATCACTTCGGGCAAACTTGTGTGCCTCCCTGAGAACGACGTTCTTGGCGAAATAAAATCAGCCTTGGGTGTTCAGTGGTGCGCTCTTCGTCAGCTTTGGCGGCAAACGTTCAGTCGGTAATGTACGCTTTCTTCGAGGCAATACATCACGCTAAGCACTTCATCTTGTGTCTCGTCTCGCTTGCGCACGCAGTCGTTATCTTGTTTCGCTGCTGGAGTGCTTGCGCGTTTCCAGAGTGAGCGGCAAACTGCTGCCCCTGACTTGCCTAGTGCTGTTTATTTCCGAGTTCTTGCTACTGTGCGGCTTTTTTATCCATTATTCGAGATTCTATCTATCTTATGTTTATGCGTTCATTCTTTATTTAGCTAGCACTTTGCTTACCACCTGCAAGGTTCATTTCCTCCCTCTGGCTTCTGGCTTCTCAGTCCATGGAAATCATTAATCCTCGGAGGCATAACCGCACTTTGAAAGAGGATGGGAAGGGGGAATGGGGGAGTACAGAATACGGCACCTAAGGGACGGGAATGCAGTTTTTCGTCCTTTATCTTCTATGCGTTCACCGAAGACCGGAAGTGGGTGCCTTTCCTGGTCCAGAATTTGTTAGCTATTTCGAAAGTGAGAACGCGAGAAAAAATGCAACATGCAGTGAGTGTTTTGTGTTTTTAGAATGCACCTCTTGGCTAGCTGTTTCGTTTCTGATCTGGCTTGAAGAACGCATATTGCATGAGCAAGACAAAAATCTCGTGACGCTACAGTTCAGAAAAGACGGTGCCTTATTTGTCGGTGCCTCAAGTTAAACAGCTCTTTATTGCCAAGCAGGAAGGTTGTACCAGATGTCGTACCAACGCGTGAAAGCTTGTTGTTCTTTTTTTTCATGAACGCATGTCTATTCACCTAGGTTGAAACAATATACGTACTCATGAATGCAGGTACCTCGGATTTAAGTACTTCCAGCTTGAATCAACATTTTAAAAGGTATCCGAAAATTACTAAATGTTCTGTTTTCTTATTTGAGCATTTCGACACAATTTCCTATTGCCACTTTTACAGTTGTTGATTTTTTTTGCGTAGCAATTACCTCACTTTGGTTATTTTTTAGCGCGGTCTCTCTCCACATAGACGCAGTTCAGCATTCCTCTGCCACTCTACCTAATTTAGGAATATAATCGCTCACTGCTGCTCCATGCAGTAATAATTCACAGCACATGTCTTTTCTTCTTGTTGCTTATGCTTCATCATCATCTTTAATTATGCTTGAAATTAGCATACTGACTTGCTCCAGCATCGTCACAGTAATATGTAGAAGTTGAATTGAGTCGAATCATCTGGCAACAGCCAGTGGCTCAAGTTCCAGTAGCTACGTCATCATCGGAATCAAAGAAGCTATATCTCTCAGTCTAACCATCAGTCGCTGCAGCCTCTCATCTCATTGGCTACGTTGTTTTAAAAGCCGCATCAGAGCGCTAGTGACCATTCTAATACCTAAATTATAATATTGCACGTCGGTCAACGCATGAAAAGCGTTTATACCGTATGTTGTGGCAGCAAGATTTTAGTTCCCTGACAGAGGAATACTTCTTTGGCGTTGAATGCACCGCTGTCCATTTTTATCGCTCTATCTTTGTACATTTGTCCTTTCGTTTTCTGTGGCGGACTTTCTTTTCTTCAGTTGTATACGAAGAGCGAAAGAGTGAAAGATAATTTATTGTAATGCAGAGAGGTCGGCCTGAGCACGGCGGGTTATCCAGCTACTCGGCGCTAGCGGGAGAGAAAAATGTGAAAAAAGGGATAGCTGAATTCGAAGCATGCTGATACACTCCTGCAATCTTCCTTTTTCAGTCTATTTTCAAATTCTGGTTTATAATACTTCGAGCGGTTGCCATAATCTTTGAGCACTTGTATAATCACCTTCTGTGCTGCAGACTGCCTCTTTGGACCTTTGTTGCATGAGCCATGTCTGTACTGATTACCATACTAACCATATTTTGTTCAGGGCATTAACGCATTCGTCTAAGTTATTCCTTTTCTCCCCGTGCAGCTGTCCCCATAGCCGACCATCCATCCCGACACCGTATCCGACCGCCGGCCTTCCTCTGTGCTTCCTGCATTGGCGAGTAGAGCCGCCTTCATGACCAACAGTCCTTCATGCAGCCAACAACAAAAAAAAAGACAAAAAGCTACGTCTTGGGAAAGCGTCGCGACTCAAGAGAGGCCGCCATGGGTCACGTATTCAGGCACTGATGCGTGCGTAATGAATTATGCAAATCAGGCAATTGCGGAGGCTTAGCGGGCGCTTGACGCTGCTTAATTCGCTTTGGCGTCTAACCCTGCCTAAACGATGACGCAGTTAACTTTCTCGTTGTAGATGCATCTATGACGTGCTCACGATGCTGATATTTTTTTTCGCGGAGTATTTCGCCGGCGCGACCTCGTCAAGTCTCGGCTAGGTCCGTGCGAAGTACGGAGTTTCGGTACATTGATTCTAATGGTGGGACATACGTGAGAGGCATCAGAGGATAGGCCTTCCTCTTAATAGTAAGCCGCGCAGAGGCCAGGAATTGTGTCTGATGATGAACTCTGGCATTTACTGGTTAATCTTGTGTATATCTAATCGAGTTTTCCTAGTGGCAAACAGGAACAGCGCTATGCCTGGTGACAATATTACAGACAGGGGTAAACAATATTACTTTTGTAATAATTTTCTCGGCTTCCCGTTCTTCGATACTTTATGTCAATTTTGGCGAAGAATGAAAAGGTAAGAAAATTTTTAAACGAATATGGTCTACCCGTATGTTTGTAATGGTAACATGATGACTGTCACCAGGCATCGCGTTGTTCCTGTTTACCAAAATAAAACGCTGTTAGATACACGCATGGGTAACCTGTAAATGCCAGAGTTCATCATCTCCCCTTCTGGCTACAACACCTCGAAGGCGGCAGCCGGAGACTTGACTTAGTAACACACCTTTTTGGGCTAGTTTCTTCATATTGTGCAAAAAAATAAAGACGCAACTGTAGGGGGTTTACTTCTCTACTAATTACTACTGCTAGCAGCGGCATCGCCGCTAGCAACCCCCTGCAGTGGGTTCGAGCACTCAACGAGCAGAGAATGAGGCAGTCGCGTTCGCGCGCTCGCCATCTCAGCCATGCCATCGCCGCGCTGCCGCGCGCTTCGGCCCGCGGCCCGACTCGAGGCAGGGCAGCGCGAACCGTCGCACGCGGCTAAAGAGGAGAACATTAGGCGTCACTCTCCGTGCATGGTAATTTAATAAACATTAAAATAATACAAACAGTAACAAGGTCGAATTAGTCGAATTGAATATAAAGGACAGGACAAGAACGATTAACAACACGCGAACACACACGAACACAAACAAAGGACAATAACACTGAACAACACGCGAACACAGAATAACACACAAAAATAACCATGCAAGGAAGGAGAGCCTAACCCCGGCTAGCGCACCCGCGACCGCGAGCCCTCAGAAAAGGAAAATAGAAGAACATACAGACAGGAGCGCCGGTCGCAGGTCGCCGCCGTGGTCGCTGGGGCTCGCAGAAGCACGCCATCCGACCGATGGCCTGGTCGGCCGGAGGGTCACAAAAGTACGTGCGCACTTCTCCAAGACCCAGCAAGTTCTCTCGAGGCATCTCCAAAACCAGAAACGCCAGAACGCGCAAACATTCTGGGAATTTCTCGCTGCCCAATGGCAGCCTATGTTAAAACCACATGGGCGAAGCGGGTGGGCCCCCGCTCCGTCCAGCCGGGAAAGGGGGATGCGGCGACATTTCGTGCAACAACATGGCGTCGAGCGGGACGCGGCCCCACACAACATAGGCAGACGAAACGAGAGGGACAGAGTAGAGCGTCAGTGCTCACTTCTGACGCTCTATCTTGTCCTTCCTGTTTCATCTGCTGGTGTTGCGTCTTTACCTTTGTGCACAGACTTGGTTTGCTAGCAGGGATCGGGGTAGCCACGTGGCTCTCCTCAACCAAGCCCAGCGAGCCGCAAAGGCCAGTGGAGCGCTGGAGTGAGGACCCCACCCACTTGTCGAAAAGCCTCGAGTTATTTCAAAGCCTATAATTCTGTCAACTGGTTCTATCTATCAAAAAACATTATTAAAATTTCACTAGTTCTTATTCCGTATATCGCCCGCGGTTATCATTTGCGCAGAAAACTTCGTTGACATTAATGCGTTAATAATAACCTAATGAAACCAATTCAAGAAAGTAAGCGCGCGCCCGAGCGAAAGAAGATGGCGAGAATGCCTTTGTGCGTGCGTGTTTTCAGGAAATTGTAGAAGAAGAAGAAGAAGAAGAAGAAGAAGAAGAAGACTCCCTCATGATCCAATGGTGAGCATCTCTCAAGCTGCCTAAATAATTCTGTTCAAGCTGCAAATTGCTAATTGTGGACATAGTCCCAGTTTTCTCTTACAACGTTATGCACATAACGACCTAAACATCGGCACGGAATACGCCTATCGGATATTTTTGGCCAAAGCACAGATTGTGGTAGGCACGACGAACGTTTCTCACCCGTTCCTTTTTTTTCTTTTCAGGTTACGAAATGTGCTTTCCCAATACTCCGGCATCAATCAAGGCTCTGGCCGCATTCTGTTTCGTAAGTAGACACAGCTCTAATGAGCACTTGGCTGACTATCCCGTAATTAGAAAGCTACATTAGAGGAAATTATGCGACGGCTGATCGTACGCATGTCCCACAGTTTGGGTTGTGATTTGTGAACACGGATAAATGAACGTGTACAGAACAACAAGCGAGAGATTTCTGCGCGCTTTGCTTAGTCCGTGTTTTCGAAGGCACACCTACGCCTGCATTAAATGGAAGGTCGCCCAAGAGACAGCATGCTTACTTGGCAGCAGCGTCTACTGTGATGTGAAGTTGCTCGAAAGAAACGCACTCATTCACTCTAAGAAACTTATAGGAAACAAATAATTATATTGTACATTACTGCATTCTATACGTTCATCTATTTTTGAAATAATTTATCACGAGAAAAGAACGTTTTCTTTAGGCTAAACACTAAGCAGATATTTCGAAGGACGTCAGAGTAATGTTACACGAAGTATAAAACGACGGTAAGATAGCTTCAATTTCGAGTGGAGCACCTCTTAAATAAGTTTATACGATTTGGCGTTCCCGCTAAAATACCCTTGACTTGTCATTTATTGAACTCTTGTTTGCCGTTAGTCCATCTGACCAATTTCGAAAGGACCTATGAGCAGTTCAATTTTTTTGCACTGTTAGTCCTGAAATGTGTTTACTGTTCTCGCGTTGATTAGTAATTTAGCGGGCGATCACAGAGGGAAGTACGAATACGAGCGAGATGTTTAGCTTATATTTTCGTGCATCTTCATTCAGTTTGTGTACGTGAAAAATGCTTAGTTTACCTTTGTTTCCAAATATGCTAGTACTAGTGCGGAATTCAAAGCCTTCTTCCCTAGGAAGCTAAAGAAAATTAATAAGTTTGTATAGATCAATTTTTTCCATGTGTTGCAGTGTACAACCATTATCTGCCTGCGTATGAACGTATCTTTTTCCGTCGAAAACTGCCACCAGCAATATCTGGTGCCATCGCTCAGTTTGAATCGGCCGCACCGAAAAGAGAAATTGACGTCAAAATTTCCATGACCGATACGGCGCAGTGAGCTCTACGGCTGCAATATGTAGCAAAACGTGTGTATTACTACACGTTTGTTATTTGTCAAACCTTAACTAATTCGTTTTTTTTTCATTTATAACCTGAAACAGTAATCAAGTACCGAAAAGGGATGAGCTGACGTCATTTCAAAAAGCTATACCAAGAGAGAGGGACAGAAGGCTATTTCTCAATTCTGCCCTTTTCTCGCCTGTTACTGCTCGATTCTTCCCAGGAATGATGAATTGGTTGTTACACGTATCTAATCTTTAAATCTTACTCTACTTAGCCTCTCGCTTTAGCGTTCCCTTAAGGTTTAACTTCGACTTCGTGCGTACGTAGTCAATTATTTATCTTACCAAATCTTTATCCAAATGTTCTCAACATAGATTTTTCGCGATCATCTCCGTTTGCCGTAGCAGGTTCACGTTGACTTTCATTATCAAGTATGGAGACATCAGACGTTTTCATCCAGCCGGAGTGTTCACCGCACGGTTGAACGCGCAGAATTTCAAGATACAATTGTAGGCCTTTTGGAAAGAGAATGGTAGCTCTGAAATAGTACGGCGAAAAACTTGTGGGGCTTTATGGCCCATAGTTGGGAACCATTCCAAAAGCATCAACTGATCAAAGGAGGACCATGTGGAAAACAAAACATTAGCACTGTTTAATCAATGCTTCGTTTTACACTTGTCCAAATATTCACTGAAATGGCACGTGGGGACTTCAAGGTCTGATGAACGACACCCAAATTACCAATTCCGCGAGGTCTTAGAGCTTCGGTATATTTAGAAAAACCGGCTTCTTAAAAGCCACCAAACTTCATATTTTTCCCAAGATACGTACATGCCGCAAAAATAGAGCGTAAATGCGTATTCTTACGCGACATGCCTATGCTCTCCATTACGAAACTATGTGAAACATCAGTGTACTTTATTAATGCATTCGTACTTATAATGCCAAGGCCATAGTCTCAATATTCGCCACATGGCCGCATTGCGAATATTACTGGTATTGTCAGCTGCGATCACGCTATTATAGTACCAGCGTAAATTTTCTTTGAGAGGTCAGTCATTTGTCGCTCCTTCAATAGTTTCTACAATATTATCGCACAGTCCGTGATGCCTGTTCCTTATAATGGAAGTCTGAGAAACAGTAACGCTACTGCGCTGTTCAGAACATATTATATGGCGAGCTTATTATATCTAACGACATAAGAAGCTCCCCTCTGATCACCGTTTCTTGTTGCTCCGTGCAGTGCGTGAACATGTTCAACCTGATATATCTGTTCATGCGCTACCACGGTCTGCTGCCTCCCGACGCGCTGTTTATAAAGCAGGAAATCGAGACCGTCATTCCCGACGTCAAGAACCTCGACAAGTACTGTGAGTGGACGGCAAATGCGCCGCTTGTTTCCTCGCTTCATTTATTGCACTGCATGGGCAGATCGGTTTGCAGCCGCTGAAAACCTTCCCTACAGAAAAGTTCGTACGCTCGAGACAGTTATATTGAAAGGTTTGTCAGAACATCTATGTTCCTGTGAGACATTTCGAACCGGAAGCGCAGTTTACTGAAGCGGCGTAATGTGTTATCTCAAAAAGGACCACAGTAACTTTTAGAACACCGAACATAAGGCGCGGCCATAACAATAACCAGTAACGGAACCGAGTAGGAGAACACGACTGCCTCACACTTCGTTGCTCGCACGCCGCCATCTTCAAAAACCGACAGCAGCGCCGTACCACGGAGGCACCAGGCTACACTTGTTAAATCGCCCAAAAATATGTTAATGTCCCTGCTACGAATGCCACATAGTCCGACAAAATCAGTTTCCTGACATAGTGTAACGTTCAGTGAATAGTATAATTTGAACGTAGTTTTACTTTCCTTCATTTCACAGTGCCTCGAAGAGACGGGACTGTCTTTCTGACCAGCCTCGCTGGCATCAGCGCTGTGTTCGATTTCATCCTTTACGCCGGAGTGGAACGAGTAAGCCTACTATTGCTGTTTACTTGACGGGGTGCATGACTGAAAAATATTTTGCTGCGGTTTTACTCCGAGCAAAGCGTTATATAATGGGAGAGAACTTCTAAGGAATTTCTGACGGACTGCCGAGTTACTCGACTTGCTCGTTATATCACACCTAAACAAATAAGGGAGCAAGCGATCAGTAACAACGAGCTCCTCGAATTTGCGCTGAATAATTATAAGACAATATTAGACATATCACTGTTAACACCTGCTCGCATCCTAGTCTTGCTTTTTGCCAAAGTACGATGTCATTTTCGCAGCAGCAACCCGGCATGATCCTCAGTGCGTGGATGTGGGGCGTCATCGACTGCTCCCTCGACGCCGCCATCGGGATTGCGTCGGGAAACTTTACCTTCATGGATGTAAGAAAGTCGTTCACGCTTCATTTTTATTTTTATTTTACTATTGGCGCATTGATTGCTGCCAATAGTGAGCAATGCAATTATGATCGAATATGGCAATATATCAATGTAGAAGCAGCTGAGCAAGCTGTTGTGATAACATCCGTCCAGATGCTGCGCTTATTTGTCTGTTTCTGTCAATCGCGATGTTTATTGATGAGGCTATCACATGATCCATTGTCGTTCCTGCCGACCATTCCCTGTTTCCGTTTCAAAGTAATATGGTATCCTGTGCGGAAGAGTAAGGAGGTTATTTGGAGGTTTGTTTGGCCACTCAGCCTAATGAATCGAACAAGCAATGAGCCAGGAAGATAAGAGAAATTATCTGCAGTTTTTACCAGAAATGTAGTAGTTATGGCATAAATTGGAATGAACTAACGTGGGAGAAAAACACATTGCCGTCGACTGGGAGAGAAACTACGACTTCCAAGCGTGGGTTTCGTTCTGGTAGACTGGTGCTTTCAAGTTCCATGTGAAGGTTATTCGTCCGAAGCCAGCTCACAGTAAGATCACGTACTAATGACGCCTAGAGAGGAAAAGTAGTGCCCCAACTCCCTACATTGGGTACTAGTGGCGCTGACTAACACTCCCTGAATTAAATGCACATAAATACCCAATAAACTGGACAGAACGATCGCCGTTGTAACTCTATTAGTAGAGCGTCGTACACGTGATGCAAAGGTCAAAACTTCGGTCCGCACCGAAGGTAACTTTGTTTTTTTCGTTCACCTTAATTTCTTTCCATTTATGACATAAGTACTACACCGCAGCTAAAAACTACAAATAATTTCCCCTGTGCCTTCCTTGGCTTCATGGTCTCTGGATTCATTAGGCTGTGTCTAACAAAGAAACGTCCCATCGATCCATTCCCTTTCCATTATTGGTCAAGCTAGAAACATAAACAGTTAAAACATAAAGTATTCTCATGCATATCATGAATATCATGAAAATCGTTCAGTCCCACAAAGGTGTGTGCTGCCATATTACTAACGAAAAAGAATTGTGGGACCCTTAAGCTTGGCTTTAAGAGTTGAACGCGATATCGATGCTTGGTGCCATTCTCATCGCGCTCTCATCCGCTTGCCGTGCTCCTTTTTCGCCTAGCTACGTAATGTTGTGACACCACTTAGTAGAAAGTGCGAGTTACTTGCGTTACTGCGTAGCCTCCCTCGTCGTCTTGCGCCATTCGACACAGATGCGCCATCAAGCCTCGCCGATGAACATAGCACCATTATAATTGAGACTTGAGCTAGTTGATAATGGTTCAGCTTGAGGTGGGTGCAGCGCTGCCCGAAACACGGACAAAAAAAACACGCACCTGCGCATCTTCTTTGACCGTGTTTCGTGTAGCGTTCCACCCACCTTAAGATGAAGAACGCAGGAGGGTACATGTGGGGTGGCCGAGCGCCACTGAGAGCACTGCGGCACTTTACATTCACGTCGAACATGTCCCGAACCCTTGCATCGAAGGCACTGCATAGGCCTTCCTGGGGCGACGACCAAGGCTAGTTCACCAGCGACTCTAATCAGATGAGGCAGGTCGTCAACCCTGACTCCACTATTCAGCTTGATAAGTGCCGTCCGGCTTGTCGAATCCTTCTCATTCACGCCTTGTACTCTCCAACG
>JABSTT010004046.1:0-35575 GCA_013339685.2 Hyalomma asiaticum | reverse complement strand
AAGTTTTATCAATTTCTCATTTCTTTTTTTCGTAGCGTCCCCCACCTTCACCCCTCTTTTGATAAAAATGGTGGAAGTAATTGGAAAGTATCCACTTAGAACCAGGTAAAGGCTCCTATTGGGCATTTGTGCTTATAATAAAAGAAAAGATGCATATGTATATAAACGTTAGGAAGAACTAAATGCGAGAGTAATTCGTTTTATTGTCGATTGTTGTGTGTCTTATTGAAGAAGTTATTCTTCCTCTCGTTTTCCCTATTCTACTTTTCTCTTTCCTTCTTTGGTTTTTCTTTTCCTTCGTTCATTCTGCGGTTTCTCTCTAATAAACAACTACAGTGAGGTGTAGGGTGGCACTTATTCGGCTTAGAAACTCCCGTAAGTCAGCAGTTTCGATATTTTTTTTTCTTTTTCAAAGACGTTCTTGAGGGGCCCCGGGTCGGGTGATGGCCACTGCCATCACCCTGGTCTTACCGTCCCCAAGTTCTGTCCACTGTAGTGTTAGGCAGTGTTAAGAGTCCGATTTTTTTTTTTTTTTTTTTATCGCTGCATCATTTCCACAGGTACCCTGGTTTGGGTGTTGGCGCTGCCCCACCGTCACACCCTCCCCAGGTTATATGCGCTGTGAAACTGTTGGGAAATGAATTTCTTTACTTGAATAGAATAGTATCACACTATATCAGTGCCTTTGCAGTAGTGTTATTTATAGTAATAAAATGTACGGTAAGATTTTATGCACTCTTAGAAACTGGACATATGTTAGAGAGAGAGAGGGAATGGCGAACGTATATTAATTTAATGTGATAGTTGTTTCATTCTAATGAACAAATTCAGGCGGCAGCTTTTGCCTAGCTTTACTTTCATTTCACTTTAATTTTCCCAAATTTATTATCATGAGGTATTATAAAATAAAAAAAAGGGGGGGGGGGGGTAGGAGGGAAGAGAAAGAAGTTAACTGACTGTAGTAAGTGAACCTCTCCTCGTGCCTCCCTTACTCGTTAGAAGAACACGAGATCCCCCGAAAATTGCTTTCAGCGAGGTGCGAGTTTGAAATAGGAAAAAAAAAAAAAAAAAGAGGAAGACAGAAATATATATATATATATATATATATATAAATAAGTATGCAAAGATTACTAAAAAAAATGAAGGGAATAATGATAAAATACCAAAAAATATAACTAGTAGCTTCGTTTTAGGTATACTTGTATTTTTCTTTTTTTCCCTTTTTTATCTCCTCCTAAGTAATTAGTATTTTTAGTTAGTACTTGTTGCGGCTCTATTGTGAACATATGTACTGGTTAATTTCCCTCGTTATGTTTTCGAGTTCATTTAGTGCCTTGGAAGATTTGACAATGTCTCGTTTGAGAAGTGTTTCTTTGGTTCCTAATATCCTTGTCAACTCTTTCTTTCTCGGTTTCCTTACAGTCAGATATGTAATGATCAAAATTTTCTCGATAGGAACCACATTTACACTGGTTTGTTTCTGTTATATTAAACCTTGCGTGCAGCGGGTGTTTACAGTGTCTCCACTGCAGGTAGCAACCCTGCGTTTTCTATTCTTGTCTCCTAAATGCACCTCCTCTTTGTGTAACACGCGGGGATACGCTTGCATAAATTATGCAGAAATACGACGACTGCTTCGACCCGCAGACTTGCAGGAAGAATTTTTTATTTGTGTGATGCACATACTCGGGGTGAAAGACTTATTCAAAGTATGCGCAATGCCATTAAGCCACCTATACGAGGGTATACGTGAACCGAAATTACGAGAGATCAGTATGTCCTTGCATAACCAGCACTCTACTGGAAACATTAAAGCAGAGAGGCTCCCTCTGCAGTAAATGGAAACGCACTGCATCGAATTCGAGTTACAGCTTTAAATGCTTTGTAGGGTAGTATCGATAAAGCAATACTGGGCCAACCTTATTAGGAACGAGAGCGGTAACACAGAAGGGATACGGGCAACCACAAAACAATTTACAGGCGAACGCAAAATACAGAGCATTCAGCCCGCGAAACCATCGATGCAAGGGGCTGACGATTTCAGTTGTCGTTTTGCCAACCATAGGAACGAATCTAGGTAATCAGTCTTCATCCAGTAAGCCCGCACCTGTCCTACCTACGATAGTTGAAAACGACCTTTCCCACCACAAGAAGGAACTCGCAATGAACTTATATCAAGGATAAATAAAACGGCACTCAAGGGAGGGGCTGGTTTGTGATGGCATACCCACTAGTGTTTTACAAGACAATATTGACATTACCTGCAGTTCCACATGCCATGTATTCAACCTGGCGTCTGCCTATGGCTCGTACACAGACATGTGAAAAAAAAAAAAAAATTAGTGTCGCTCCCGTGTACAAGCCCGGAGATGCGAACCGACCAGAGAATTATGCGCCAATTTCCAGTTGCGAGCGTGACAAACGCAGTTTCTGAAAAGCTAATTCTCCAACCGTTGGAGGCGATTTCCGAACGCAAACAATGTAACTTGTCCGCAGCAGCGCGGCTTTGTCCCCTCCACATCGACATCAAATGCAGTCAACTGCACTTTTTCAATCAGTACATTCTGCACTATGTCGAAATAAACTAACTAGAGGAACATTTTTGGATATGAAAAAGAAAAGGGGCGGGGGGCACTCGATGCGGCTACCCACTCTACGCTATCGCGAAAACTGCAAAGCTTTTGCAGTTACAAACACCTACCATGAATTGTTCTTTCCATCTACCTATCCTGACGGATACAAATGGTACTAACGGGCGATTATTATTCTACATACAGCACACTCCCCAGCGGTCGGAGTCCGCACAAGCTTCTGGGCTCGGTCCCATGTTATTCTCGTGGCACGAAATATTTTTCGCGCACGTAAAATATGTGTGTGTGTGTATATGCGTGTGTCGGGTCGAATTATATCCCCCATCCAAGAAGTCGATTCGTCTAAATATGTGGGCGTCATACCTGACCAACGAGCACATTGGGAAGAGCCCATATTCCGAGTGCATGCGGGAAGGTCGCATTCGGCTGTTGCTCCCTAACTAAAGAAAAACAATATTCCCTCGCGAACTACTGAGATCCCTTTGCTATGTGTTTTGCAATAGCCACATTAGTTTTTTATCGGAATCAAAGGAGCGTGACTTACACGACTACTTGCGGCCTTCACATAAAGTACTGAAACGGCCTTTGAAAGTAATTAGCCCTTGAACCTACGGAGATGACATATATAATGTCGTTTTGCCAACCATAGGAACGAATCTAGGTAATCAGTCTTCATCCAGTAAGCCCGCACCTGTCCTACCTACGATAGTTGAAAACGACCTTTCCCACCACAAGAAGGAACTCGCAATGAACTTATATCAAGGATAAATAAAACGGCACTCAAGGGAGGGGCTGGTTTGTGATGGCATACCCACTAGTGGTTTTACAAGACATATTGACATTACCTGCAGTTCAACCATGCCATTTGTCACCTGGCGTCTGCCTTGGCCTTGGCGTACACAGACCTGTGAAAAAAAAAAAAAAAATTAGTGTCGCTCCCGTGTACAATACCCGGAGATGCAAACCGACCATAGAATTTATGCGACCAATTCCATTTGCGAGCCGTGACAAACGCAGTTCTGAAAAGCGAATTCTCCAACCGTTGGAGGCGATTTCCGAAACGCAAACAATGTAAATTGTTCCGCACAGCGCGGCTTTGTCCCTCCACATCGACCATCAAATGCAGTCAACTGCACTTTTTCAATCAGTACATTCTGCACTAATGTCGGAAATAAACTAACTAGAGGAACATTTGTTGGATATGAAAAAGAAAAGGGGGCGGGGGCACGTGCGTGCGGCTACCCACTCTACGCTATCGCGAAAAACTGCAAAAGCTTTTGCAGTTACAACACCTACCATGAATTGGTTCTTTCCATCTACCTATCCTGACGGATAAAATGGTACTAACGGGCGATTATTATTCTACATACAGCACACCTCCCCAGCGGTCGGAGTCCGCACAAGCTTCTGGGCTCGGTCCCATTGTTATTCTCGTGGCACGAAATATTTTTCGCGCACGTAAAATAGTGTGTTGTGTGTATATGCGTGTGTCGGGTCGAATTATATCCCCCATCCAGAAGTCGATTTCGTCTAAATATGTGGGCGTCATACTGACCAACGAGCACATTGGGAAGAGCCATATTCCGAGTGCATGCGGGAAGGTCGCATTCGGCTGTTGCTCCCTAACTAAAGAAAAACAATATTTCCCTCGCGAACTACTGGAATCCCTTTGCTATGTGTTTTGCAATAGCCACTTAGTTTTTTATCGGAATCAAAGGAGCGTGACTTACACGACGTACTTGCGGCCTTCACATAAAGTACTGAAACGGCCTTTGAAAGTAATTAGCCCTTGAACCTACGGCAGTGACATATATATGGCATTTTTCAAACACAACATGTGTTAACGGTCAGGCACCGCGCCGTCATAAGATCTCAGTTTTCTTGCACTAACTTTACCCATTCCTCGAAGCGTCTTTGTTTTCCGGCTCGGCGTACTAGACATGCTTCGAAAGATAACGTCAATCGCACCAAAGTATCGTAATCTGTACGGCGAAAGGGTACTGCAGCCGGCGGCACAAAAGTCTGGAATATTTTTACGCCTAGGGGTTAAAACCCGACGTAATTTCAAGCAGCGTAGCGAAATTCCCCCCCCCCCCCCCCCCTTTTTTTTGTTTTCCCTGACAACCGGGATTATATGGCATAGGTGCATTAATTAATTAGGAACCTTTCTTCGCGTTTCTCGCATCTAATAAATCAACACGTGTGCGGGTATTCTGCATCTTAATTCTGCAACTGACCCGTCTGTTATATTTTGGCACGGGACAGGAAAATAGCCTTCCTGACTGTCGGTCCAGGTATCTGTGTAATCATGTTCGTGCGAAGAAGAACAAAGGCGTTTGGACTTGGAAAAAAAAAAAAAGAACTACCCGAGAAAATTTGCAACGGCAACAATGCACGAAGAAGGAACGAAGAAACGAACCCTGTACAAACAAGAATTTAAATGAGGGGCGTTCTTGCAACTGCAAAAACAAAAAGAGCGACACCGAAGGCACTCGCGGTCGCCATGAAAAGGCGGAAACGCGCATCCACCGTGCGAGCTTTCATTCAGGAGGAATTCGAGTAGATTTCTTTGTGGACTTCTTCTTGTTATTCCCTTCTTTTTTTCCTTCTTTGCGACAGACGGGTGCATGCTATACTTACATTTTCCAACATAAAGCGCGTGCTCGTTAAAAGAAAAGCCTGTCGAATGAGGCTTATAAATAAGGTAAATACGATACAATCAAATAGGAGCTTCCGGGCAAAAGTGCGTGGGTGAAAATACGCTGTCAAGAAAAGGGGAAGGAGAGAGAGGAGAAAGACTTGTCCGCAGAAAAGCTGTGCGCCAGAAAGAGGGGTCTCCGAATATATTCGAAATTTCGAATTACTTTCCAACGTTCCTTGCCATTCGGTTCGATTTAATGCGATCTGTCCGAAGAAAAAGGGACAAGTGGCCGCTGCCCGGCTCCGTTTGCGCTTCGCCGCATGACACTCGCGTCCGGCGGCGAAGCTAATATTTCCCTCGCGAACTACTGAGATCCCTTTGCTATGTGTTTTGCAATAGCCACATTAGTTTTTTATCGGAATCAAAGGAGCGTGACTTACACGACGTACTTGCGGCCTTCACATAAAGTACTGAAACGGCCTTTGAAAGTAATTAGCCCTTGAACCTACGGCAGTGACATATATAATGGCATTTTTCAAACACAACATGTGTTAACGGTTCAGGCACCGCGCCGTCATAAGATCTCAGTTTTCTGCACTAACTTTACCCATTCCTCGAAGCGTCTTTTGTTTTCCGGCTCGGCGTACTAGACATGCTTCGAAAGATAACGTCAATCGCACCAAAGTATCGTAATCTGTACGGCGAAAGGGTAACTGCAGCCGGCGGCACAAAAGTCTGGAATATTTTTACGCCTAGGGGTTAAAACCCGACGTAATTTCAAGCAGCGTAGCGAAATTCCCCCCCCCCCCCCCAAAAAAAAAAAAAAATTAGTGTCGCTCCCGTGTACAAGCCCGGAGATGCGAACCGACCAGAGAATTATGCGCCAATTTCCAGTTGCGAGCGTGACAAACGCAGTTTCTGAAAAGCTAATTCTCCAACCGTTGGAGGCGATTTCCGAACGCAAACAATGTAACTTGTCCGCAGCAGCGCGGCTTTGTCCCCTCCACATCGACATCAAATGCAGTCAACTGCACTTTTTCAATCAGTACATTCTGCACTATGTCGAAATAAACTAACTAGAGGAACATTTTTGGATATGAAAAAGAAAAGGGGCGGGGGGCACTCGATGCGGCTACCCACTCTACGCTATCGCGAAAACTGCAAAGCTTTTGCAGTTACAAACACCTACCATGAATTGTTCTTTCCATCTACCTATCCTGACGGATACAAATGGTACTAACGGGCGATTATTATTCTACATACAGCACACTCCCCAGCGGTCGGAGTCCGCACAAGCTTCTGGGCTCGGTCCCATGTTATTCTCGTGGCACGAAATATTTTTCGCGCACGTAAAATATGTGTGTGTGTGTGTATATGCGTGTGTCAGGTCGAATTATATCCCCCATCCAAGAAGTCGATTCGTCTAAATATGTGGGCGTCATACCTGACCAACGAGCACATTGGGAAGAGCCCATATTCCGAGTGTATGCGGGAAGGTCGCATTCGGCTGTTGCTCCCTAACTAAAGAAAAACAATATTTCCCTCGCGAACTACTGAGATCCCTTTGCTATGTGTTTTGCAATAGCCACATTAGTTTTTTATCGGAATCAAAGGAGCGTGACTTACACGACGTACTTGCGGCCTTCACATAAAGTACTGAAACGGCCTTTGAAAGTAATTAGCCCTTGAACCTACGGCAGTGACATATATAATGGCATTTTTCAAACACAACATGTGTTAACGGTTCAGGCACCGCGCCGTCATAAGATCTCAGTTTCAGTTGATAACATTTTCTGCACTAACTTTACCCATTCCTCGAAGCGTCTTTTGTTTTCCGGCTCGGCGTACTAGACATGCTTCGAAAGATAACGTCAATCGCACCAAAGTATCGTAATCTGTACGGCGAAAGGGTAACTGCAGCCGGCGGCACAAAAGTCTGGAATATTTTTACGCCTAGGGGTTAAAACCCGACGTAATTTCAAGCAGCGTAGCGAAATTCCCCCCCCCCCCCCCTTTTTTTTTGTTTTCCCTGACAACCGGGATTTATGGCATAGGTGCATTAATTAATTAGGAACCTTTCTTCGCGTTTCTCGCATCTAATAAATCAACACGTGTGCGGGTATTCTGCATCTTAATTCTGCAACCTGACCCGTCTGTTATATTTTGGCACGGGACAGGAAAATAGCCTTCCCTGACTGTCGGTCCAGGTATCTGTGTAATCATGTTCGTGCGAAGAAGAACAAAGCGTTTGGACTTGGAAAAAAAAAAAAGAACTACCCGAGAAAATTTGCAACGGCAACAATGCACGAAGAAGGAACGAAGAAACGAACCTGTACAAACAAGAATTTAAATGAGGGGCGTTCTTGCAACTGCAAAAACAAAAAGAGCGACACCGAAGGCACTCGCGGTCGCCATGAAAAGGCGGAAACGCGCATCCACCGTGCGAGCTTTCATTCAGGAGGAATTCGAGTAGATTTCTTTGTGGACTTCTTCTTGTTATTCCCTTCTTTTTTTCTTCTTTTGCGACAGACGGGTGCATGCTATACTTACATTTTCCAACATAAAGCGCGTGCTCGTTCAAAGAAAAGCCTGTCGAATGAGGCTTATAAATAAGGTAAATACGATACAATCAAATAGGAGCTTCCGGGCAAAAGTGCGTGGGTGAAAATACGCTGTCAAGAAAGGGGAAGAGAGAGAGAGAAAAGACTTGTCCGCGAAAGCTTGCGCCAGAAAGAGGGGTCTCCGAATATATTCGAAATTTCGAATTACTTTCCAACGTTCCTTGCCATTCGGTTCGATTTAATGCGATCTGTCCGAAGAAAAAGGACAAGTGGCCCGCTCCCGCCTCCGTTGCGCTTCGCCGCATGACACTCGCGTCCGGCGGCGAAGCTAATAATTCCTCGCAAACACGCCAATGTGCGAGCTTTCGTTTCCGAAGAATTCGCATGGAATTTTTCCTTGCAGCCTTTTTTCTTTCCTTTCTTTTTTGTTTTTGCGACAGACGGGTGGATGCTGCCATACACTTTCAGCATAAAGCTCATGTTCGTTAAAAGAAAAGCCTGTCGAATGGGGCTTACTAATAAGGTAAATACGAACCCCCCCCCCCCCCCCCCAAAAAAAAAAAAAAAGAAAGAAAGAAAAAGAGAGCTTTCTGCCAAAGGTGCATGGGTATAAATACGGTTTCAGGAATGGGCGGAGAGAGTGAAAGACGTGCCCGCAAAAGCTTCCCTCCAGAAAGAGGGCTGTCCCGGTATATTCGAAATTTCGAATAACTTTCCAATGTTCCTTGTCACTCGGTTCGATTCGCACTTCATGCGATCTGTCCGAAGTTGGGGAAAACAGTACGCTCGCTCAGGACAACTGGCCCCTTCCCGCCTCTGCTGAGCTTCGCCGCATGACGCTCTCGCACGGCGGCGAAACTAACAATTCCTCGCTTCACCTCGGCCTTCTGTTCCTCTTCAGGGCCGCGGTCCTGCAAATTTCGCGCCGGTCTTGCATTAAGTACATTTCCATTTTTTTGCCCACGTCACTGCGTATCTATGCCCACGCGGTTAACCATAAACCATAAGAAATTTTCGAAAATCTTTCGACTGGATTCGCACCTGTACATAAGCATTCGAGCTCGATGCGCACCTAAAAAAAAAAGGGGGGGGGGAACCAGACGTCGTTTGACGTGACGAACGCAGCTACGGCAAATCTCTCACAACGAAGCTATACAGCGAAATAGAGATAACTTAGGGGGAGGGCGGGGGGGGGGGGGGGGTTAATGAAAACGAAAGAAACGCCTTGGCTATAGACCGCCGCGAAAACCGCGGCGGTCTATTGCGATTCCCCTTCAGTTTTGATCGGAAAGACAGTCATGTAGGACACACAGACAGGACAGAAAAAAAAAAAGAAAGAAAGCGAACAAAGGCCCCTCGGAAGGCGAAGGCATCAAACATTGGTTCTTTTGCATAAAGAAACACCGAAAGCACTCGTGCTGGCCATGAAAAAGGCGAAACCGGCAACTTGCGAGCTTTCCCTTCGGAGGAAATGGCGCGGATTTCCTTGCAACCCGTTTTGCGACAGACGGGTCGATGCTACCATACACTTTCGGCATAAAGCGCATGCCCCCTAAACGGGAAGCCTGTGGAATGAGGTAAATACTGCCATCAAAAAAGAGCTTTCCGGCAAAAGTGCATGGGTAAAAATTGGTTCTCAGGAAAGGGAAAGAGAGAGAGAAAGACGTTCCCGCGAAAGCTTGCGCCAGAAAGGGGGCAGTCCCACTGCATTCGAAATTTCGAATCACTTTCCAACGTTCCTTGCCACTCGGTTCGATTCGCGCTTGATGCGATCTGTCCGAAGTGAAGAAAAACAGTGTGCTGGCTCAGGACAAGTGGCCCGCTCCCGCCTCCGTTGCGCTTCGCCGCATGACACTGGCGTCCTGCGGCGAAGCTATAAATTCCTCGCGTCACCTCGGCATTCTGTTGCTCTTCATGGCCGCGGGGAATCATCGCACTGGTCGTGCGGTAAGTGTTTTTGTTTTTTTGCTTTGACCGCGCGCTGCCCGTTCTTTGCCCACGCGCTTAACCAGGATTATTAAAAGATGTTGGGAAATGATTGGAGTCGATTCGCACCTGGACATAAATATTGGAGCTCGTTGCGCACAAGAAGGAAAAAGAAAAAAAAAACACACACACACACACACACACAACCGCTATTCGACCTGAGGAATGCGGCTCCGGTAACTCAAGGCTGAAACTAAACGGCGAAAGAGAGATAACCTATGGGAAAAAGAAAAAAAAAAAAAAAAGATCCTTCGCGACCGCCAAAAATCGCCGCCCGGAATTTTCCCTTCAGTTTTGATAGGAATGACTGCCATGTAGCAAGATCAGGCTGCAAATAACTAAATAAATAAATAAATATACAAATAAATAAACAAAGCGAGAGAGAAAGAGAGAGACAAGCAAGAAAGAAAGGCCCCTCGAAAGGAAAGGGGATCAAAAGCCGATCCTTTTGTTGTTGCTGTTGTTGAAGTTTCATTCTCTCCGTTTTCATTGGTGGGAAGCAGGGGATGGGAGGCAGCAGAAGAATGTTATCTATCCTTTTTTTTTATTATTAAATAACGATTCGATTGCATTCGCACCTGGGCATGAGTATTGCAATTCGTTCTGCACTAGGGCTGCTAAGATACACACAACAATTGACCACTTGACCAAGGTGTTGCTGAGAACTCTCACAGCCAGAGTAAGCAGCGAAATAGAGATAACTTGAGGGAAATGGGCAAAAAAAAAAAGAAAGAGAACAAGAACCTCGACCACCGGGAGAAACCGCGGCTCGAAATCGACTCCTTCTGTTGTGATTACCTGTGCCCCTTGGTTGCTTTATTATGTAGCTGTATTTCTTTTATGTAGACTGCAGTGTTAATGACTTGTCGCCATTCGGAAATGTACTACGTTTTCGTGTGTGTATAATATATATATATATATATATATATATATATATATATATATATATTATACACACACGAAAACGTAGTATATATATATATAGAAAGTAAAGATTTCTTGCACGTTCGTCCGTTTCTTCACTGCTCATATTCGTCGGGATCCGCAGACACATTTACTGGATTTTATATATATATATATATATATATATATATATATATATATATATCTCTTAAATGCGATTATTCCTCCCCCCCCCCCCCTCTTACTCTAATGCCCCACGTGGGCACTGTAGGTACCGTAAATAAATAAATAAATAGGTAAATAAATTAATAAACCAACATGATCAACATGGGTCTTTAGCTTTGATTATAATGACATGAATGCTGGGTGCATGGACAGGTAAAATAAAGAAAGAGAGAGAAAGTGGCGCCCTGGAAGCCAAGAGAAACAGAGACGCATTCATTAGTTCCTTTTCGTTTTGAAGTGTCCTTAATAATAATAAGTTCCCTATCTCCACCAACGAGGGAGGAGAGTGCGGGTAAAACTTGTTTGAAACACAAGCAACTTGACAGAGGCCCGCAGCCACATCTCTATTGCAGCCAGCGATGACACACATTCACAAAAAAAAAAAAAGTCGTATCGAAAGACAGAAACACAAATATGTCGAAAAGGAATTTATACAATTTCATACAGAAAACAGCCACGTAAGAAGGAAAGAAACAAGAAAGCGATATTGTACGCTCATCTACTACGTGAGCATGGATTGGTGAAACGCTCGCGCAGTGTTCGGGCAGGAGTTATTTGCCATTCCATGTGTAATTTATGAGCTGATTTTAAAAGGGTTGGTACAGTGTATGATAGTTTCTGCACAGAATAGTATGCCCTCGGAGTGACCCCCTTCCACTGTTCTATGTAACGAGTGCCATATGAACGAGTGTTTGCGGCAAGATGAGATAACACATGTAAACAGTTTTCTTTTATCTCTCGTTTAAGCGCTAGACTTAACTTATAACGGTAAAGGTTAAACACGCGGACATTTCCTTTCAAACATAAATGTGAGGTGTGGAAACTGTAGGCTACGTTGAAAAGTGCCCGTAGAAATTTTTTCTGCTGTATACGAAGTCTTTGAAGATTGGTATGTGTCGTCGTACCTCATATAAAAAAAAACAATAATACAAGGAAGAAAAAAATAGCGCATTGTAAACAACAAGCCTTATTTTAAAAGGTAATATCAATACCAACCACACGAGATAGCTTGCCTAATACTGATTCGATGTTTACATCCCAAAGCACATATTGTGTGAAGGTAACTAACAGTATTTTCACACTACTCACTATATCGATTCTTTTCATGTGCATACAGAAGGGTGATGTGATCGCACCTTATCCGCTTGGATTTCGCTCTGAAAATCACGGCTTCTGTCCTTTTTGTATTCATTTCCAGAACGATTGCTGCTGACCATTCTTGGGAAATGGTCAGCAGCGGTGCGCCGCGACTCCCCCGAGGCGTCCAGCGCAAAACGGAGCGCGCGCGACGCGTTTTTCGATGGGTCGACCGGTGACAATCGCACGAGTACGGCTACCGCGTGTGCCGGGGCGGGTGTTCGAGGCCGCCGAAACCGTGTTTATCGCCGCAAGAGCGGCGCGCAAACGTGCCTACGCGGTGCGCCGCGACTCCCCCCGAGGCGTCCAGCGCGAAACGGAGCGCGCGCGACGCGTTTTTCGATGGGTCGACCGGTGAAATCGCACGAGTACGGCTACCACGTGTGCCGGGGCGGGTGTTCGAGGCCGCCGAAACCGTGTTTATCTCCGCAAAAACTGCGCGCAAACGTGCCTGCGCGGTGCGCCGCGACTCCCCCGAGGCGTCCAGCACGAAACGGAGCGCGCGGGACGCGTTTTTCGATGGGTCGACCGGTGACGATCGCACGAGTACGACCGCGTCAACCACGTGTGCCGGGGCGGGTGTTCGAGGCCGCCGAAACCGTGTTTATCGCCGCAAGAGCGGCGCGCATATATATATATATCTCTTAAATGCGATTATTCCTCCCCCCCCCCCCCTCTTACTCTAATGCCCCACGTGGGCACTGTAGGTACCGTAAATAAATAAATAAATAGGTAAATAAATTAATAAACCAACATGATCAACATGGGTCTTTAGCTTTGATTATAATGACATGAATGCTGGGTGCATGGACAGGTAAAATAAAGAAAGAGAGAGAAAGTGGCGCCCTGGAAGCCAAGAGAAACAGAGACGCATTCATTAGTTCCTTTTCGTTTTGAAGTGTCCTTAATAATAATAAGTTCCCTATCTCCACCAACGAGGGAGGAGAGTGCGGGTAAAACTTGTTTGAAACACAAGCAACTTGACAGAGGCCCGCAGCCACATCTCTATTGCAGCCAGCGATGACACACATTCACAAAAAAAAAAAAAAGTCGTATCGAAAGACAGAAACACAAATATGTCGAAAAGGAATTTATACAATTTCATACAGAAAACAGCCACGTAAGAAGGAAAGAAACAAGAAAGCGATATTGTACGCTCATCTACTACGTGAGCATGGATTGGTGAAACGCTCGCGCAGTGTTCGGGCAGGAGTTATTTGCCATTCCATGTGTAATTTATGAGCTGATTTTAAAAGGGTTGGTACAGTGTATGATAGTTTCTGCACAGAATAGTATGCCCTCGGAGTGACCCCCTTCCACTGTTCTATGTAACGAGTGCCATATGAACGAGTGTTTGCGGCAAGATGAGATAACACATGTAAACAGTTTTCTTTTATCTCTCGTTTAAGCGCTAGACTTAACTTATAACGGTAAAGGTTAAACACGCGGACATTTCCTTTCAAACATAAATGTGAGGTGTGGAAACTGTAGGCTACGTTGAAAAGTGCCCGTAGAAATTTTTTCTGCTGTATACGAAGTCTTTGAAGATTGGTATGTGTCGTCGTACCTCATATAAAAAAAAACAATAATACAAGGAAGAAAAAAATAGCGCATTGTAAACAACAAGCCTTATTTTAAAAGGTAATATCAATACCAACCACACGAGATAGCTTGCCTAATACTGATTCGATGTTTACATCCCAAAGCACATATTGTGTGAAGGTAACTAACAGTATTTTCACACTACTCACTATATCGATTCTTTTCATGTGCATACAGAAGGGTGATGTGATCGCACCTTATCCGCTTGGATTTCGCTCTGAAAATCACGGCTTCTGTCCTTTTTGTATTCATTTCCAGAACGATTGCTGCTGACCATTCTTGGGAAATGGTCAGCAGCGGTGCGCCGCGACTCCCCCGAGGCGTCCAGCGCAAAACGGAGCGCGCGCGACGCGTTTTTCGATGGGTCGACCGGTGACAATCGCACGAGTACGGCTACCGCGTGTGCCGGGGCGGGTGTTCGAGGCCGCCGAAACCGTGTTTATCGCCGCAAGAGCGGCGCGCAAACGTGCCTACGCGGTGCGCCGCGACTCCCCCGAGGCGTCCAGCGCGAAACGGAGCGCGCGCGACGCGTTTTTCGGTGGGTCGCCCGGTGACAATCGCACGAGTACGGCTACCGCGTGTGCCGGGGCGGGTGTTCGAGGCCGCCGAAACCGTGTTTATCGCCGCAAGAGCGGCGCGCAAACGTGCCTGCGCGGTGCGCCGCGACTCCCCCGAGGCGTCCAGCACGAAACGGGGCGCGCGGGACGCATTTTTCGATGGGTCGACCGGTGACGATCGCACGAGTACGACCGCGTCAACCACGTGTGCCGGGGCGGAGCGACCCATGGAGGTCTGGGTACTTATCGCTGCTATTATAAGGGTGGTGTAGGCGGCCCCGGCACACGTGCTTGTGAGTGCCTGTTTGCTTTTTTTGGCCGCATTACGGTGCCGGAACTGTGCCGAGGCACCTTGCCGAAGTCGTAGCGCGCGAGTTGGCGCGCGCGGGCCACGTTTTTCGGTGGGTCGGCCGGCGACGGTCGCACGAGTACGACCACCGCGTGTGCCGGGGCGGGTGTTCGAGGCCGCCGAAGTCGTGATTATTGCCGCAAGAACCGCGCGCAAACGTGCTTGCTCGGTGCGCCGCGACTCCCCGGAGGCGTCCAGCGCGAAACGGAGCGCGCGCGACGCGATTTTTCGATGGGTCGACCGGTGACGATCGCACGAGTACGACCGCGTCAACCACGTGTGCCGGGGCGGGTGTTCGAGGCCGCCGAAACCGTGTTTATCGCCGCAAGAGCGGCGCGCAAACGTGCCTGCGCGGTGCGCCGCGACTCCCCCGAGGCGTCCAGCACGAAACGGAGCGCGCGGGACGCATTTTTCGATGGGTCGACCGGTGACGATCGCACGAGTACGGCTACCGCGTGTGCCGGGGCGGGTGTTCGAGGCCGCCGAAACCGTGTTTATCGGCCGCAAGAGCGGCGCGCAAACGTGCCTGCGCGGTGCGCCGCGACTCCCCCGAGGCGTCCAGCACAAAACGGGGCGCGCGGGACGCATTTTTCGATGGGTCGGACCGGTGACGATCGCACGAGTACGACCGCGTCAACCACGTGTGCCGGGGCGGAGCGACCCATGGAGGTCTGGGTACTTATCGCTGCTATTATAAGGGTGGTGTAGGCGGCCCCGGCACACGTGCTTGTGAGTGCCTGTTTGCTTTTTTTGGCCGCATTATGGTGCCGGAACTGTGCCGAGGCACCTTGCCGAAGTCGTAGCGCGCGAGTTGGCGCGCGCGGGCCACGTTTTTCGGTGGGTCGGCCGGCGACGGTCGCACGAGTACGACCACCGCGTGTGCCGGGGCGGGTGTTCGAGGCCGCCGAAGTCGTGATTATTGCCGCAAGAACCGCGCGCAAACGTGCTTGCTCGGTGCGCCGCGACTCCCCGGAGGCGTCCAGCGCGAAACGGAGCGCGCGCGACGCGATTTTCGATGGGTCGACCGGTGACGATCGCACGGGTACGGCTACCACGTGTGCCGGGGCGGGTGTTCGAGGCCGCCGAAACCGTGTTTATCGCCGCAAGAGCGGCGCGCAAACGTGCCTGCGCGGTGCGCCGCGACTCCCCCGAGGCGTCCAGCACGAAACGGAGCGCGCGGGACGCATTTTTTCGATGGGTCGACCGGTGACGATCGCACGAGTACGGCTACCGCGTGTGCCGGGGCGGGTGTTCGAGGCCGCCGAAACCGTGTTTATCGGCGCAAGAGCGGCGCGCAAACGTGCCTGCGCGGTGCGCCGCGACTCCCCCGAGGCGTCCAGCACAAAACGGGGCGCGCGGGACGCATTTTTCGATGGGTCGACCGGTGACGATCGCACGAGTACGACCGCGTCAACCACGTGTGCCGGGGCGGAGCGACCCATGGAGGTCTGGGTACTTATCGCTGCTATTATAAGGGTGGTGTAGGCGGCCCCGGCACACGTGCTTGTGAGTGCCTGTTTGCTTTTTTTGGCCGCATTACGGTGCCGGAACTGTGCCGAGGCACCTTGCCGAAGTCGTAGCGCGCGAGTTGGCGCGCGCGGGCCACGTTTTTCGGTGGGTCGGCCGGCGACGGTCGCACGAGTACGACCACCGCGTGTGCCGGGGCGGGTGTTCGAGGCCGCCGAAGTCGTGATTATTGCCGCAAGAACCGCGCGCAAACGTGCTTGCTCGGTGCGCCGCGACTCCCCGGAGGCGTCCAGCGCCAAACGGGGCACGCGGGGCCCGTTTTTCGCATGGTCGCCCGGTGACTATCGCACGAGTACGACCGCGGCTACCACGTGTGCCGGGGCGGAGCGACCCATGGAGGTCTGGGTACTTATCGCTGCTATTATAAGGGTGGTGTAGGCGGCCCCGGCACACGTGCTTGTGAGTGCCTGTTTGCTTTTTTTGGCCGCATTACGGTGCCGGAACTGTGCCGAGGCACCTTGCCGAAGTCGTAGCGCGCGAGTTGGCGCGCGCGGGCCACGTTTTTCGGTGGGTCGGCCGGCGACGGTCGCACGAGTACGACCACCGCGTGTGCCGGGGCGGGTGTTCGAGGCCGCCGAAGTCGTGATTATTGCCGCAAGAACCGCGCGCAAACGTGCTTGCTCGGTGCGCCGCGACTCCCCGGAGGCGTCCAGCGCCAAACGGGGCACGCGGGGCCCGTTTTTCGGCATGTCGCCCGGTGACTATCGCACGAGTACGACCGCGGCTACCACGTGTGCCGGGGCGGACCGACCCATGGAGGTCTGGGTACTTATCGCTGCTATTATATGGGGGACCCAGTGAGCGGCAGCGCGAAAGCGCGCGTGGTGTCTGATATGCGGCGGGCTTCGGCCTCGTCAAGCGTGTCCCACGCGCTGCTCCCGCGGTCCCCACAGCAATCGTCTGCAGCCTCATCCGCATGATGCGTTGGGGGCTGGTTGTCGGACGAAGCTTTTTCCACGACATTCGAGTGTGTTCCGTATCGTCCTCGGGCGATTCAGGTACGAAGGTGCCGAAGACGCGGGCGCGACCCGTCGTCTAGCGGCTTTGCCGTCTCGGCTCCGTGGCTAGTTGCGGCCGGAATCCTTGATAATGCCTCGGGCTTGGGCAACCCGTACGGCGTAACCGAGCCGATGCAACTACGTGTACGCGAGAACGAACGTGCTTCTTGCCGCGTGGCGATTCCGTACCCTACGGGGTGGACGCTGCTGCGAGCTCGAACGCAGTCTTCTCGTAACGCAAAGCGCCAACCTTTGCGTGAACGAGCGTGCTGGGGCGCCTGAAGGTGGCCTCGGCAGCGCCGAAAATGAGTGTCCGTGTGTGGGGCGAGCGGACACGCGTGCTGGGGCACCCGAGGGTGGCCTCAGCGACGCAGGAGATGCTGCATCCGGTGGAGGGAACGGTAGCTGGACCACCGGTGCGGCGTGCCGGGGCTTTCGAGTGCGGCCCCGGCGATGCAGAAGTGAGAGGCGTCCGGAGTGGTGACCGGACAGGCGTGGCGGGGCTCCCGAGGGAGGCCTCGGCGACGCAGAATGGCCGCGTCCGGCGGGACTGGGCTAACCGCCGGAGCGGCGCGCCGGGGCTTTGCCGTGTCGGCTGCGTAGCTAGTTGCGGCCGGTATACCCTATTGATGACTCTTTACTATCATGCATATACATATGCCGCGGGCCTGGGAAACCCGAACGGCGAAACCGAGCCGATGCAACTAAAAGTTTGCGCGAGAACGACCGTGCGGCCGGCGCGGTCGCACGAGTACGACCACCGCGTGTGCCGGGCGGGTGTTCGAGGCCGCCGAAGTCGTGATTATTGCCGCATGAACCGCGCGCAAACGTGCTTGCTCGGGCGCCGCGACTCCCCGGAGGCGTCCAGCGCCAAATGGGGCCGCGGGGCCCGTTTTTTCGGCATGTCGCCCGGTGACTATCGCACGAGTACGACCGCGGCTACCACGTGTGCGGGGCGGACCGACCATGGAGGTCTGGGTACTTATCGCTGCTATTATATGGGGTGACCCAGTGAGCGGCAGCGCGAAAGCGCGCGTGGTGTCTGATATGCGCGGGCTTCGGCCTCGTCAAGCGTGTCCCACCGCTGCTGCCAGCGGTCCCCACAGCAATCGTCTGCAGCCTCATCCGCATGATGCGTTGGGGGCTGGTGTCGGGACGAAGCTTTTTCCACGACATTCGAGTGTGTTCCGTATCGTCCTCGGGCGATTCAGGTACGAAGGTGCCGAAGACTCGTGTGCCGGGGCGGGTGTTCGAGGCCGCCGAAGTCGTGATTATTGCCGCAAGAACCGCGCGCAAACGTGCTTGCTCGGTGCGCCGCGACTCCCCGGAGGCGTCCAGCGCCAAACGGGGCACGCGGGGCCCGTTTTCGGCGTGTCGCCCGGTGACTATCGCACGAGTACGACCGCGGGCTACCACGTGTGCCGGGGCGGACCGACCCATGGAGGTCTGGGTACTTATCGCTGCTATTATAAGGGTGGTGTAGGCGGCCCCAGGCACACGTGCTTGTGAGTGCCTGTTTGCTTTTTTTTGGCCGCATTACGGTGCTCGGAACTGTGCCGAGGCACCTTGCCGAAGTCGTAGCGCGCGAGTTGGCGCGCGCGGGCCACGTTTTTCGGTGGGTCGGCCGGCGACGATTCGCACGAGTACGGGCTCCGTCGTGTGCCGGGGCGGGTTGTTCGAGGCCGCCGAAACCGTGTTTATCGCCGCAAGAGCGGCGCGCAACGTGCCTGCGCGGTGCGCCGCGACTCCCCCGAGGCGTCCAGCACGAACCGGAGCGCGCGGGACGCATTTTTTCGATGGGTCGACCGGTGACGATCGCACGAGTACGACCGCGTCAACCACGTGTGCCGGGGCGGAGCGACCCATGGAGGTCTGGGTACTTATCGCTGCTATTATAAGGGTGGTGTAGGCGGCCCCGGCACACGTGCTTGTGAGTGCCTGTTTGCTTTTTTTGGCCGCATTACGGTGCCGGAACTGTGCCGAGGCACCTTGCCGAAGTCGTAGCGCGCGAGTTGGCGCGCGCGGGCCACGTTTTTCGGTGGGTCGGCCGGCGACGGTCGCACGAGTACGACCACCGCGTGTGCCGGGGCGGGTGTTCGAGGCCGCCGAAGTCGTGATTATTGCCGCATGAACCGCGCGCAAACGTGCTTGCTCGGTGCGCCGCGACTCCCCGGAGGCGTCCAGCGCCAAATGGGGCACGCGGGGCCCGTTTTTCGGCATGTCGCCCGGTGACTATCGCACGAGTACGACCGCGGCTACCACGTGTGCCGGGGCGGACCGACCCATGGAGGTCTGGGTACTTATCGCTGCTATTATATGGGGGACCCAGTGAGCGGCAGCGCGAAAGCGCGCGTGGTGTCTGATATGCGGCGGGCTTCGGCCTCGTCAAGCGTGTCCCACGCGCTGCTCCCGCGGTCCCCACAGCAATCGTCTGCAGCCTCATCCGCATGATGCGTTGGGGGCTGGTTGTCGGACGAAGCTTTTTCCACGACATTCGAGTGTGTTCCGTATCGTCCTCGGGCGATTCAGGTACGAAGGTGCCGAAGACGCGGGCGCGACCCGTCGTCTAGCGGCTTTGCCGTCTCGGCTCCGTGGCTAGTTGCGGCCGGAATCCTTGATAATGCCTCGGGCTTGGGCAACCCGTACGGCGTAACCGAGCCGATGCAACTACGTGTACGCGAGAACGAACGTGCTTCTTGCCGCGTGGCGATTCCGTACCCTGCGGGGTGGACGCTGCTGCGAGCTCGAACGCAGTCTTCTCGTAACGCAAAGCGCCAACCTTTGCGTGAACGAGCGTGCTGGGGCGCCTGAAGGTGGCCTCGGCAGCGCCGAAAATGAGTGTCCGTGTGTGGGGCGAGCGGACACGCGTGCTGGGGCTCCCGAGGGTGGCCTCAGCGACGCAGGAGATGCTGCATCCGGTGGAGGGAACGGTAGCTGGACCACCGGTGCGGCGTGCCGGGGCTTTTGAGTGCGGCCCCGGCGATGCAGAAGTGAGAGGCGTCCGGAGTGGTGACCGGACAGGCGTGGCGGGGCTCCCGAGGGAGGCCTCGGCGACGCAGAATGGCCGCGTCCGGCGGGACTGGGCTAACCGCCGGAGCGGCGCGCCGGGGCTTTGCCGTGTCGGCTGCGTAGCTAGTTGCGGCCGGTATACCCTATTGATGACTCTTTACTATCATTCATGTATATATGCCGCGGGCCTGGGAAACCCGAACGGCGAAACCGAGCCGATGCAACTAAAAGTTTGCGCGAGAACGACCGTGCGGCCCCGGCGACGCACAATTGAAGGTGTCCGGAGTGGCGACCGGACACCAAAACGTCGTGTACGGAGGGACTGGGCCAACCTCCGAACCGGCGCGCCGGAGCTTTCGGGCTCGGCAACTCGAGAGAGAAAGTCCGGAAGGGGCGGCCGGACGAGCGTGGCGGGGCACCCGAGGGTGGCCCCGTCGAAACGCAGACGTGCTGTGTCCGCAAGGACCTGCAGTCGAACGATTACCTGGTTGATCCTGCCAGTAATCATATGCTTGTCTCAAAGATTAAGCCATGCATGTCTAAGTACATGCCGAAATAAGGCGAAACCGCGAATGGCTCATTAAATCAGTTATGGTTCCTTAGATCGTTTCTTCCTACTTGGATAACTGTGGCAATTCTAGAGCTAATACATGCAGTGAGCCTGGAACCCTTTGGGTTTACGGGTGCTTTTATTAGACCAAGATCGATCGGGTTTCGGCCCGTATTGTGTGGTGACTCTGGATAACTTTGTGCTGATCGCATGGCCATGAGCCGGCGACGTTTCTTTCAAGTGTCTGCCTTATCAACTTTCGATGGTAGGTTACTTGCTTACCATGGTTGTTACGGGTAACGGAGAATCAGGGTTCGATTCCGGAGAGGGAGCCTGAGAAACGGCTACCACATCCAAGGAAGGCAGCAGGCGCGCAAATTACCCACTCCCGGCACGGGGAGGTAGTGACGAAAAATAACAATACGGGACTCTTTTGAGGCCCCGTAATTGAAATGAGTACACTCTAAATCCTTTAACGAGGATCAATTGGAGGGCAAGTCTGGTGCCAGCAGCCGCGGTGACTATCGCACGAGTACGACCGCGTCAACCACGTGTGCCGGGGCGGAGCGACCATGGAGGTCTGGGTACTTATCGCTGCTACTATAAGGGTGGTGTAGGCGGCCCCGGCACACGTGCTTGTGAGTGCCTGTTTGCTTTTTTTGGCCGCATTACGGTGCCGGAACTGTGCCGAGGCACCTTGCCGAAGTCGTAGCGCGCGAGTTGGCGCGCGCGGGCCACGTTTTTCGGTGGGTCGGCCGGCGACGGTCGCACGAGTACGACCACCGCGTGTGCCGGGGCGGGTGTTCGAGGCCGCCGAAGTCGTGATTATTGCCGCAAGAACCGCGCGCAAACGTGCTTGCTCGGTGCGCCGCGACTCCCCGGAGGCGTCCAGCGCCAAACGGGGCACGCGGGGCCCGTTTTTCGGCATGTCGCCCGGTGACTATCGCACGAGTACGACCGCGGCTACCACGTGTGCCGGGGCGGACCGACCCATGGAGGTCTGGGTACTTATCGCTGCTATTATATGGGGGACCCAGTGAGCGGCAGCGCGAAAGCGCGCGTGGTGTCTGATATGCGGCGGGCTTCGGCCTCGTCAAGCGTGTCCCACGCGCTGCTCCCGCGGTCCCCACAGCAATCGTCTGCAGCCTCATCCGCATGATGCGTTGGGGGCTGGTTGTCGGACGAAGCTTTTTCCACGACATTCGAGTGTGTTCCGTATCGTCCTCGGGCGATTCAGGTACGAAGGTGCCGAAGACGCGGGCGCGACCCGTCGTCTAGCGGCTTTGCCGTCTCGGCTCCGTGGCTAGTTGCGGCCGGAATCCTTGATAATGCCTCGGGCTTGGGCAACCCGTACGGCGTAACCGAGCCGATGCAACTACGTGTACGCGAGAACGAACGTGCTTCTTGCCGCGTGGCGATTCCGTACCCTGCGGGGTGGACGCTGCTGCGAGCTCGAACGCAGTCTTCTCGTAACGCAAAGCGCCAACCTTTGCGTGAACGAGCGTGCTGGGGCGCCTGAAGGTGGCCTCGGCAGCGCCGAAAATGAGTGTCCGTGTGTGGGGCGAGCGGACACGCGTGCTGGGGCTCCCGAGGGTGGCCTCAGCGACGCAGGAGATGCTGCATCCGGTGGAGGGAACGGTAGCTGGACCACCGGTGCGGCGTGCCGGGGCTTTCGAGTGCGGCCCCGGCGATGCAGAAGTGAGAGGCGTCCGGAGTGGTGACCGGACAGGCGTGGCGGGGCTCCCGAGGGAGGCCTCGGCGACGCAGAATGGCCGCGTCCGGCGGGACTGGGCTAACCGCCGGAGCGGCGCGCCGGGGCTTTGCCGTGTCGGCTGCGTAGCTAGTTGCGGCCGGTATACCCTATTGATGACTCTTTACTATCATGCATATATATATGCCGCGGGCCTGGGAAACCCGAACGGCGAAACCGAGCCGATGCAACTAAAAGTTTGCGCGAGAACGACCGTGCGGCCCCGGCGACGCACAATTGAAGGTGTCCGGAGTGGCGACCGGACACCAAAACGTCGTGTACGGAGGGACTGGGCCAACCTCCGAACCGGCGCGCCGGAGCTTTCGGGCTCGGCAACTCGAGAGAAAGTCCGGAAGGGGCGGCCGGACGAGCGTGGCGGGGCACCCGAGGGTGGCCCCGTCGAAACGCAGACGTGCTGTGTCCGCAAGGACCTGCAGTCGAACGATTACCTGGTTGATCCTGCCAGTAATCATATGCTTGTCTCAAAGATTAAGCCATGCATGTCTAAGTACATGCCGAAATAAGGCGAAACCGCGAATGGCTCATTAAATCAGTTATGGTTCCTTAGATCGTTTCTTCCTACTTGGATAACTGTGGCAATTCTAGAGCTAATACATGCAGTGAGCCTGGAACCCTTTGGGTTTACGGGTGCTTTTATTAGACCAAGATCGATCGGGTTTCGGCCCGTATTGTGTGGTGACTCTGGATAACTTTGTGCTGATCGCATGGCCATGAGCCGGCGACGTTTCTTTCAAGTGTCTGCCTTATCAACTTTCGATGGTAGGTTACTTGCTTACCATGGTTGTTACGGGTAACGGAGAATCAGGGTTCGATTCCGGAGAGGGAGCCTGAGAAACGGCTACCACATCCAAGGAAGGCAGCAGGCGCGCAAATTACCCACTCCCGGCACGGGGAGGTAGTGACGAAAAATAACAATACGGGACTCTTTTGAGGCCCCGTAATTGAAATGAGTACACTCTAAATCCTTTAACGAGGATCAATTGGAGGGCAAGTCTGGTGCCAGCAGCCGCGGTAATTCCAGCTCCAATAGCGTATACTAAAGCTGCTGCGGTTAAAAAGCTCGTAGTTGGATCTCAGTTCCAGACGAGTAGTGCATCTACCCGATGCGACGGCTCGGACTGAACATCATGCCGGTTCTTTCTTGGTGCACTTCATTGTGTGCCTCGAGATGGCCGGTGCTTTTACTTTGAAAAAATTAGAGTGCTCAACGCAGGCGAGTCGCCTGAATAAACTTGCATGGAATAATAGAACAAGACCTCGTTTCTGTTCTGTTGGTTTTTGGAATACGAGGTAATGATTAAGAGGGACGGACGGGGGCATTCGTATTGCGGCGCTAGAGGTGAAATTCTTGGACCGTCGCAAGACGAACTACTGCGAAAGCATTTGCCAAGAATGTTTTCATTGATCAAGAACGAAAGTCAGAGGTTCGAAGGCGATCAGATACCGCCCTAGTTCTGACCATAAACGATGCCAACCAGCGATCCGCCTGAGTTACTCAAATGACTCGGCGGGCAGCTTCCGGGAAACCAAAGTATTTGGGTTCCGGGGGAAGTATGGTTGCAAAGCTGAAACTTAAAGGAATTGACGGAAGGGCACCACCAGGAGTGGAGCCTGCGGCTTAATTTGACTCAACACGGGAAAACTTACCCGGCCCGGACACTGGGAGGATTGACAGATTGAGAGCTCTTTCTTGATTCGGTGGATGGTGGTGCATGGCCGTTCTTAGTTGGTGGAGCGATTTGTCTGGTTAATTCCGATAACGAACGAGACTCTAGCCTATTAAATAGGTGCGGGGTTCCCAGCACCTTACAACCTTCTTAGAGGGACAAGCGGCTCCTAGCCGCACGAAACAGAGCAATAACAGGTCTGTGATGCCCTTAGATGTCCGGGGCCGCACGCGCGCTACACTGAAGGAAGCAGCGTGTCTTTATCCCTGTCTGAAAAGACTGGGTAACCCGTGGAACTTCTTTCGTGATTGGGATAGGGGCTTGCAATTGTTCCCCTTGAACGAGGAATTCCCAGTAAGCGCGAGTCATAAGCTCGCGTTGATTACGTCCCTGCCCTTTGTACACACCGCCCGTCGCTACTACCGATTGAATGATTTAGTGAGGTCTTCGGACCGATGTCCGGCGCGGCCTTTCGGTTGCGCCGGTCTGTTGGAAAGATGACCAAACTTGATCATTTAGAGGAAGTAAAAGTCGTAACAAGGTTTCCGTAGGTGAACCTGCGGAAGGATCATTAACGGATCGTGGAAGGCGAGCGCCTCAGTTGCGTCTGCGCCCGACACTTTCCGCCGCCGTCCCCGTTTGTACGCGGGGATGGCTCTATCCGGCGGGGCCGCCCGAAACTCTGAGGGGCGCGCCCCGTGCCCATTGTTACGCCCAGCGGACGCCGACCGCGGCCTTGGACGGCCTGTCAGGTGGCGCCCGTGGGTATTAAACGGCGTAACGAAACTTCTCTTGTGGGTCGGCTTTCGAGCCCGCCGCCCGGGAGCACTGCCGCACGAAGCGGCGCGAGAGTAAAAACTTTTTCGACCCGACTCGCTGCGCTGCGCTACTACGCTGCCAAGTACGAGAGGAACGGCGGAAGGGCGCGTGCACGCGGTCGGTCAAAAGGGAAACGGAGCGGGGCGAGGCTGCGCAGTACGAGAGGAACCGCGGCCGAAGCTCCCTGCACCGTCTTTTCCCGAGGCAAGCCGTTCGTTTCTAGTCCGAACGGCCATTGCCAGTCGTTTCTCGCGTGGCGAGGCACACACCGACTTTGTTGAACCTGGGATGCGTTGCGCGCCGAGTACGAGAGGAAAGGCGTGCGTGCGACCCGGTCGTTCACGCAACTGCGGCCACGGTGGAAGGCCACGGATGCTGCGCAGTACGAGAGGAACCGCGGCTCGAAGCTCCCTGCACCGTCTTTTCCCGAGGCAAGCCGTTCGTTTCTAGTCCGAACGGCCATTGCCAGTCGTTTCTCGCGTGGCGAGGCACACACCGACTTTGTTGAACCTGGGATGCGTTGCGCGCCGAGTACGAGAGGAAAGGCGTGCGTGCGACCCGGTCGTTCACGCAACTGCGGCCACGGTGGAAGGCCACGGATGCTGCGCAGTACGAGAGGAACCGCGGCCGAAGCTCCCTGCACCGTCTTTTCCCGAGGCAAGCCGTTCGTTTCTAGTCCGAACGGCCATTGCCAGTCGTTTCTCGCGTGGCGAGGCACACACCGACTTTGTTGAACCTGGGATGCGTTGCGCGCCGAGTACGAGAGGAAAGGCGTGCGTGCGACCCGGTCGTTCACGCAACTGCGGCCACGGTGGAAGGCCACGGATGCTGCGCAGTACGAGAGGAACCGCGGCCGAAGCTCCCTGCACCGTCTTTTCCCGAGGCAAGCCGTTCGTTTCTAGTCCGAACGGCCATTGCCAGTCGTTTCTCGCGTGGCGAGGCACACACCGACTTTGTTGAACCTGGGATGCGTTGCGCGCCGAGTACGAGAGGAAAGGCGTGCGTGCGACCCGGTCGTTCACGCAACTGCGGCCACGGTGGAAGGCCACGGATGCTGCGCAGTACGAGAGGAACCGCGGCCGAAGCTCCCTGCACCGTCTTTTCCCGAGGCAAGCCGTTCGTTTCTAGTCCGAACGGCCATTGCCAGTCGTTTCTCGCGTGGCGAGGCACACACCGACTTTGTTGAACCTGGGATGCGTTGCGCGCCGAGTACGAGAGGAAAGGCGTGCGTGCGACCCGGTCGTTCACGCAACTGCGGCCACGGTGGAAGGCCACGGATGCTGCGCAGTACGAGAGGAACCGCGGCTCCGGAGAGCACTTCGGCCCGTGGTATGTGCATCAAAAGGAGCAGTGACAATATGCCGAATAGTTTTCTGTTGTAAAGTTTGTAAGCTATGAATGTTTGTTTTTGATGTCGTGCCCCACACTAGATTACAGTAACTGACATGCGATAGGAACAGACTGTTATACAACATAAGTTTTATTTTGGTAGGAAAGCATGTATCGTAATCGGCAGATAACACCACATGCTCTGGCTAGTTAGACGCAATACGTTCAACATGTGCGTCCCAGTTTTAAAGATTATTAAAGATAACGTCTAATGTTTTTACGTTGTCAACTAATTCTATCTTGTCTGCACCTAGGTAAAGAGCACTGCTGCAGTTTACATGTTTTTGCGGTGGTGTGAACAATACAGCTTTAGTTTTTTGGTATTAATTGGCAATGAATTTAAGTCACTCCACTTTTGTAGTATGCTTAAGGATGTTGTTTGCTACGTTTATGAGATGTACGATGTCAGGAGATTGAAAAAAAAGACTGGTGTCATCCGCGTAGACTACAAAACTGAGCAAGGTTCGTTATATTTTGTATGTCATTAATGTAGAGATTGAATAAAACAGGTCCAAGTACGCTACCTTGGGGAACACCTTGTGTTAAGGATCTTGCTGATGAAAGTTTTGATCCAATAGCAACGCACTGTTTTCTGTGTTGAAGATATGATTTTAGAAGTTTGAGTGTAATGCCGCGAAAGCCGTAATGTTCCAACCTTTGAGAATAGGGTTTATAGTTAATAGAATCGAAAGCTTTCGAAAAGTCAACGAAAATGCCTAGAGTTCATATTTGTTCTCAAAGTGTTTAATATAATTCTTTTGCGATAACAGAGCAAGCTCCGTTGACATTCCACTGCGGAATCCATACTGCGTATCTGATAAGATATTATGTTTATCACAAAATGACGTTATTCTTTTACATATGACCTTTTCGAGACCTTAGAAATATGGGAAGTACAGAAACTGGCCTATAATTTGTAATTCATTGGTGTTGCCGGACTTAAATAAAACGATCACTTTCGCATGCTGCATTTTCTCGGGAAAAAACGCCATTAGATAAACAAAATGTTAAAAATGTGAGTAAGCACATCTACGACAAGGTCAAGCACATATTTAATCGGTCGAATTTGAAGTCCATTTATATCGCGCGATGTACTATTCTTTAACGACATAAAAGTCTTGTATACTTCATTTGGTGTTACAGGTTCAAAAAACGCAGAGTGTCTGTTAGGGTTACCCAGAAAAGAAAGTAGCGTTTATGTCATGCGTACTAGAATTTAGAGACGTAAAGTGCTTGTAAATGTGTTAGCTAATTCTTCACCACCTACGACGTTATACCAATTGTCAGCTCCAGCTCCTGTTGCCTGGACAATCGGGCAGAAGAATCTTATTTAATTCGCGCCATAGGAACATCACTCCTGGTTCCGGCTCTAATAAAGACCTTCTCAAAATGTCTATTTCTAGCATTTCTCAAAAAGTTATTTAGAAAGTTTCGGTATTTTTTGAAAGACGAGAAGTCCGCGGGTTCCCGAGTCTTTACAAACTTCGCGTACAATAAGTTCTTTTCACGGATCATTCTGAGGGATTCTCCGTTAGCCACAGTTTCCGAATTTTTTTCGATCTTTTATTTTTTTATATGGAAAACAGTTTTCATAAACACTTACAAATGCATGCATGAACGTATTGTAAGCTTCGTCTGCGTCTGTGCAATGAAGTACTGAGCTGAAATTTATTTTTTCCAATTTCGGTGCGAAATTTATCGAGAGCTTTTGATCAATAGCTTGAATAAGAATGCCTGTTCCGTGCGCTGCCTCTGTTGCGCCGGTCTGTTGGAAAGATGACCAAACTTGATCATTTAGAGGAAGTAAAAGTCGTAACAAGTTTCCGTAGGTGAACTTGCGGAAGGATCATTAACGGATCGTGAAAGGTGAGCGCCTCAGTTGCGTCTGCGCCCGACACTTCCGCCGCCATCCCCGTTTGTACGCGGGGATGGCTCTATCCGGCGGGGCCGCCCGAAACTCTGAGGGGCGCGCCCCGTGCCCATTGTTACGCCCAGCGGACGCCGACCGCGGCCTTGGACGGCCTGTCAGGTGGCGCCCGTGGGTATTAAACGGCGTAACGAAACTTTTTCTCTGTGGGTCGGCTTTCGAGCCCGCCGCCCGGGAGCACTGCCGCACGAAGCGGCGCGAGAGTAAAAACCTTTTTCGACCCGACTCGCTGCGCTGCGCTACGCTGCCAAGTACGAGAGGAACGGCGGAAGGGCGCGTGCACGCGGTCGGTCAAAAGGGAAACGGAGCGGGGCGAGGCTGCGCAGTACGAGAGGAACCGCGGCCCCCTGCACCGTCTTCCCGAGGCAAGCCGTTCGTTTCTAGTCCGAACGGCCCTGCCAGTCGTTTCGTCGCGTGGCGAGGCACACCGACTTTGAACTGGGATGCGTTGCGCGCCGAGTACGAGAGGAAAGGCGTGCGTGCGACCCGGTCGTTCACGCAACTGCGGCCACGGTGGAAGCCACGGATGCTGCGCAGTATACGAGAGGAACCGCGGCTCCGGAGAGCTCTTCGGCCCGTGGCACGTGCGCCGAGCGCCCTCCCGAAGGAGGGCCGGCGCTGGTTTGCCGGTCGGGTCTTTAGTTCGTTCTAAAGACGCCTCGCCGCGGTGCGACGTTGCGGTCAAACAGGCAGCGTCGCGACGTTGGTGAAAACGCCGCCGAGGGAAAGGCGGTGCGGCCGCGCATTACTGAAAAGGACCCGCGGCCGCGCCACGTTGCACGCGTCGACGACCGAAACGCGAGTCGGCGGTGGGCTTTTGCGCGCTTTTGGGAAGGCGCTGCTCGACGCCGGTCGAAAATGGAGGAGGCACCACGGATTGACGAGGGGGACCTGCACGTCCCCCGCTCACTCGAACGCACTTGCCGCCAGGCCCTTTGCTGGCTTCGTCTTTCCGCCCCTCGACAGAGTAGGCCTCGTCGGCGGCTCCGGCGCGCCGAAAGTGGTCCCTGGCACCACCGTGCAGGGGAAAAAGGGGGTGGGTCTTGTGTGGGCAAACCCGGGCATTTCATGCCCGGTGCTTTTGCCGGGGTCGCGAGCCCGCCACCGCACGACGTTGTCCAGAAATCTCTGGTTGTAACTGTACGGAATTGAAAGAACACTTATTCACGACTCTAAGCGGTGGATCACTCGGTTCTCGGGTCGATGAAGAACGCAGCCAGCTGCGAGACTTGGTGTGTATTGCAGGACACACGGAGCACTGATTCATTGAACGCACATTGCGGCCTTGGGTCTTCCCTTGGCTTCGTCTGTCTGAGGGTCGGATCACATATAAAGAGAGACTTCGGCGCTCAAGGGAAACGTGCGCCGTCGACTCGTTTTGACCGCGTCGGCATCACGGACAGTACGTTGACGCCTACTCCACGCATGCGGTGCGTGCTCGATGGGAGATGGCGGCGAAAAAAGGGGGGGGGGGGGGGGGGGGGGGGGGGGGGGGGGGGGGGGGGGGGGGGGGGGGGGGGGGGGGGGGGGGGGGGGGGGGGGGGGGGGGGGGGGGGGGGGGGGGGGGGGGGGGGGGGGGGGGGGGGGGGGGGGGGGGGGGGGGGGGGGGGGGGGGGGGGGGGGGGGGGGGGGGGGGGGGGGGGGGGGGGGGGGGGGGGGGGGGGGGGGGGGGGGGGGGGGGGGGGGGGGGGGGGGGGGGGGGGGGGGGGGGGGGGGGGGGGGGGGGGGGGGGGGGGGGGGGGGGGGGGGGGGGGGGGGGGGGGGGGGGGGGGGGGGGGGGGGGGGGGGGGGGGGGGGGGGGGGGGGGGGGGGGGGGGGGGGGGGGGGGGGGGGGGGGGGGGGGGGGGGGGGGGGGGGGGGGGGGGGGGGGGGGGGGGGGGGGGGGGGGGGGGGGGGGGGGGGGGGGGGGGGGGGGGGGGGGGGGGGGGGGGGGGGGGGGGGGGGGGGGGGGGGGGGGGGGGGGGGGGGGGGGGGGGGGGGGGGGGGGGGGGGGGGGGGGGGGGGGGGGGGGGGGGGGGGGGGGGGGGGGGGGGGGGGGGGGGGGGGGGGGGGGGGGGGGGGGGGGGGGGGGGGGGGGGGGGGGGGGGGGGGGGGGGGGGGGGGGGGGGGGGGGGGGGGGGGGGGGGGGGGGGGGGGGGGGGGGGGGGGGGGGGGGGGGGGGGGGGGGGGGGGGGGGGGGGGGGGGGGGGGGGGGGGGGGGGGGGGGGGGGGGGGGGGGGGGGGGGGGGGGGGGGGGGGGGGGGGGGGGGGGGGGGGGGGGGGGGGGGGGGGGGGGGGGGGGGGGGGGGGGGGGGGGGGGGGGGGGGGGGGGGGGGGGGGGGGGGGGGGGGGGGGGGGGGGGGGGGGGGGGGGGGGGGGGGGGGGGGGGGGGGGGGGGGGGGGGGGGGGGGGGGGGGGGGGGGGGGGGGGGGGGGGGGGGGGGGGGGGGGGGGGGGGGGGGGGGGGGGGGGGGGGGGGGGGGGGGGGGGGGGGGGGGGGGGGGGGGGGGGGGGGGGGGGGGGGGGGGGGGGGGGGGGGGGGGGGGGGGGGGGGGGGGGGGGGGGGGGGGGGGGGGGGGGGGGGGGGGGGGGGGGGGGGGGGGGGGGGGGGGGGGGGGGGGGGGGGGGGGGGGGGGGGGGGGGGGGGGGGGGGGGGGGGGGGGGGGGGGGGGGGGGGGGGGGGGGGGGGGGGGGGGGGGGGGGGGGGGGGGGGGGGGGGGGGGGGGGGGGGGGGGGGGGGGGGGGGGGGGGGGGGGGGGGGGGGGGGGGGGGGGGGGGGGGGGGGGGGGGGGGGGGGGGGGGGGGGGGGGGGGGGGGGGGGGGGGGGGGGGGGGGGGGGGGGGGGGGGGGGGGGGGGGGGGGGGGGGGGGGGGGGGGGGGGGGGGGGGGGGGGGGGGGGGGGGGGGGGGGGGGGGGGGGGGGGGGGGGGGGGGGGGGGGGGGGGGGGGGGGGGGGGGGGGGGGGGGGGGGGGGGGGGGGGGGGGGGGGGGGGGGGGGGGGGGGGGGGGGGGGGGGGGGGGGGGGGGGGGGGGGGGGGGGGGGGGGGGGGGGGGGGGGGGGGGGGGGGGGGGGGGGGGGGGGGGGGGGGGGGGGGGGGGGGGGGGGGGGGGGGGGGGGGGGGGGGGGGGGGGGGGGGGGGGGGGGGGGGGGGGGGGGGGGGGGGGGGGGGGGGGGGGGGGGGGGGGGGGGGGGGGGGGGGGGGGGGGGGGGGGGGGGGGGGGGGGGGGGGGGGGGGGGGGGGGGGGGGGGGGGGGGGGGGGGGGGGGGGGGGGGGGGGGGGGGGGGGGGGGGGGGGGGGGGGGGGGGGGGGGGGGGGGGGGGGGGGGGGGGGGGGGGGGGGGGGGGGGGGGGGGGGGGGGGGGGGGGGGGGGGGGGGGACACACACGATATATATAACAGAATTGACGATGCGCCTCTTAGAGAACGACGGTTTATTACATCAACGTTTCGGTCGGAGCCCGACCTTTTTCAAGACATGTCTTGAAAAAGGTCGGGCTCCGATGTCTTGAAAAAGGTCGGGCTCCGACCGAAACGTTGAGGTAATAAACCGTCGTTCTCTAAGAGGCGCATCGTCAATTCTGTTATAAACTAGCGGCAACCCAAGCTATTTTTGCATATACAGTCTATATATATATATATATATATATATATATATATATGGTTGCCGGTGAACGCTTCTCCAACGCGAGCAGTCGGTATTTCTCAATCAAGAAACTCGCTAAGAGACGCTGCCTGCGCCAACGTTGTCTCTCGCGGGCGAGCGCGTGCGGGAGCCACGCGCTCGCCCTCGGCGCGTGCGTGCCTCCCGGCAGGCACGCGCCGGTGGCTACCTACTACTAGGGACGCACGACCCACGCCTTAAGGAGTTTCGCCCCTAAAACGCCGGCCAGGCCTTCTGCGCACCTTCGCGTGTGTTCGGAAGTGGCTCGGGATCGCGTGTTTGAGCATGTTGCTATTCGGAGTACAGTCTCGGACGTGCCCAGGTCTCCGGATCGGCCGCTGGCGACCGCGTGTCGTCGTGCCACTCTTGCGCGCCCTGCTGTGAGAGGTTGTATCGTGTAGCCCCCCATCGCGGCGCCGATGGGGGGGGGGGGGGGGGGGGCGACACACGAAGGGTGCGAAGCGCTCGCGGTCCGCACGAGACCTTGGAGCACGGCTTGAGAGGGAATCTAACGCAGCGGGGAGCGCACAACCGTCTCCCGTCGAGAGTGCGCGTTCGGCGTTTCGCCAGAGCTCGGGCGTCCGTAGTAGTCCCGCGCGCGGGTCTAAGTGCTTCGCAGTCGACGTTCCGAAAGAAAAAACTGGGCCACTCAGTTTGGGGCGGGGGCGATGCTACACGAGACGATGCCTCGCCCCAAGCCATTAGTCGCCCGCTAATTTATTGCCTTGGCGATCCGGCTTCGGTGCTTTGGGGCAACCTGGGGTGAGCACGGTCGCTTATCACGCAACTGCTCGTACGGCGCACGCGCGCAGGCGGTTACGCCAGCCAGCCTTGTCTATAAGTAGCCCCGTGTTTGGGCGAAGGACTTGGTAGGGCGTCGTACTCGGTTGGCAGTGGGTTTGCCGAACGTGCCATCCCCGCACACGCAAAAAAAAAAGAAGAAAGGACGGTCGCTTATCACGCAACTGCTCGTACGGCGCACGCGCGCAGGCGGTTACGCCAGCCAGCCTTGTCTATAAGTAGCCCCGTGCTTGGGCGAAGGACCTGGTAGGGCGTCGTACTCGGTTGGCAGTGGGTTTGCCGAACGTGCCTTTTTCTTCTTCTCCGCACAAACCATGAAACACGGTCGCTTATCACGCAACTGCTCGTACGGCGCACGCGCGCAGGCGGTTACGCCAGCCAGCCTTGTCTATAAGTAGCCCCGTGCTTGGGCGAAGGACTTGGTAGGGCGTCGTACTCGGTTGGCAGTGGGTTTGCCGAACGTGTCTTCTTGTTTTCGCAAGCAAAGCGCGGTCACTTATCACGCAACTGCTCGTACGGCGCACGCGCGCAGGCGGTTACGCCAGCCAGCCTTGTCTATAAGTAGCCCCGTGCTTGGGCGAAGGACCTGGTAGGGCGTCGTACTCGGTTGGCAGTGGGTTTGCAGATTGTGCTTGCTTCTTTCTTGTGCCCGGAGTGTGTGCAAAGTGTTGTATCCGTTTGTCGACCTCAGATCAGGCGAGACAACCCGCTGAATTTAAGCATATCACTAAGCGGAGGAAAAGAAACCAACAGGGATTCCCCGAGTAGCTGCGAGCGAAACGGGACCGAGCCCAGCACCGAATCCCCCGTCCTTGCAGGCGGTCGGGAAATGTGGTGTATGGGAGGCGACGTTCTCGGGTGTTTGCGACGGTGCAAGTCCCCCTGACAGGGGCTTGTCCCAGAGTGGGTGCCAGGCCCGTCTCCGCCGTTGCGCGCCCGGGATGGAGCCTCCCGTGAGTCGGGTTGCTTGAGAGTGCAGCGCCTAAGTGGATGGTAAACTCCATCTAAGGCTAAATACGACCGAGAGACCGATAGTTCACAAGTACCGTGAGGGAAAGTTGAAAAGAACTTTGAAGAGAGAGTTCAAGAGTACGTGAAACCGCTTAGAGTAAAACGGGTGGGCCCTCGAAGCTCGAAAGCGGTGGGATTCAGTCTCCGGAAGACCGCGGAGCCGGCGGCGTCGGGGTAAACGGCCCCCCCTCGGGGGGCTGTTCCGGCTGCTGGCACGCAGACGCGGTCTCCGGGGTGCGCACTTCCCACCGCCGGTAGAACGCCGCGACGGACGCGGTCAAAAGGGAAACAAGCACGACTTTGAGTCCGGCTGTGGAGGTGACCTGCCCGTCCCCTCGGGGACGGCTCGCGGGAGTTATACCTCGCCGTGCACGAGAATTTCGTCACCCCGTCCAGGCCCCATGGCTTCTCCGGCTGTCGGGAGGCCCGAACGATGACGCCGCTCCGGAAAACGGAAGCGGAGAACCGCTGGGCCAGCGTTGTCGCTCCTGCTGTCAGGTTGGTCCCGCGGCGGCGGGTTGGACAGCGAGAAGCCGGGGCGAGCGGGGCAATTTTACCCCGGAGGCGCTATTCGTGGTTTGCGGCGAGTAGGTCGGTAACCCACCCGACCCCGCTTGAAACACGGACCAAGGAGTCTAATATGTGCGCGAGTCAATGGGTCTCCCGAAACGCAATGGCACAATGAAACGTTAAGGCCCCCTCGCGGGGGGCTTTGCGATCCCGGACCGCACAGGGGTCCGATAAAGGGAGCAGCAACGGCCCGTCCAGGCGCTCACACGTCGCCGGCGGTGGAGCGAGAGCGCACACGTTTGCACCGAAAGAGGTGAACTATGCCCGCGCAGGACGAGGCCAGAGGAACTCTGGTGGAGGGTCCGAAGCGATTTCTGACGTGCAAATCGATCGTCCGATCCGGGTATAGGGGCGAAAGGACCAATCGAACCATCTAGTAGCTGGTTCCCTTCCAACGTTTCCCTCAGGATAGCTGGCACTCGATGGTGAGAGCAGTCACACCTGGTAAAGCGAATGATTAGAGGCATTTGGGGTCGAACCGACGTCCTCAACCTATTCTCAAACTTTCAATGGATGTACGGGAGGTCCTTCTGGGGTGAGGCCTCCCCGCTGCGATGAGAGTGCCAAGTGGGCCACTTTCGTAAGCAGACTGGCGTTGTGGGATGAACCAAACGCCGGGGTAAGGCGCCCGAGTCGGGACTGCTCATGAGAACCCATGAAGGGTGTTGGTTGCTTAAGACCGCAGGCCGGTGGCCATGGAAGTCGGACTCCACGCTAAGGAGTGTGTAACAACTCACCGCCGAAACAACTAGCCCCGAAAAGAGATGGCGCTCTAGCGTCGCGCATTCCCGGCCGTCGCTGGCACGAACAGCACGACAATGTGGGGGGGTGCTAAGCCGCGACGAGGTATAGGAGGGCCGCAGCGGTGTGCTGTTGAAGGCGCTGGTGCAGATCTTGGTGGTAGTAGCAAATTCTCAAGTGAGAACCTTGAGGACTGAAGTGGAGAAGGGTTCCACATGTGAACAGCAGTTGAACATGGGTCAGTCGGTCCTTAGGGAAAGGAGAAATCCTTATAGAAGTGGGCGCGTTGGGCAGCTCAGTCTGCGAGACGGGAGACGCCCCGCTGCAACCAAAAGGGAATCGGGTTAACAGTCCCGAACCGGCTACGGAGATCGGACCTTCGGGGCCCAGTGCGGCAACGCAAACCAGCTCGGAGACGCCTATGGGAGCCCCGGGAAGTTTTCTCTCTAAGGAGATCGAGTCCCTGGAATGGGTTCACCCCGAGATAGGGACGGTGGCTCCGTAGAGCAGTGCGGCTCTTGCGCTGTCCGGTGCGCTCCTGTGGGCCCTTGAAAATCCGAGGAGGGAGTGTGATTTTCGTGCCGGACCGTAGCCACATCCGCAG
>JABSTT010004045.1:0-24294 GCA_013339685.2 Hyalomma asiaticum | reverse complement strand
TCCGTGAGGCCGTTCGTTTGGGGGTGCTACGCCGTCGTTAATTTGCGTTTCGTGGCACAAGAGCGAAGGAGATCTTCAACAACCTTAGACAAAAAGTAACGACCTCTGTCTGTAAGAAGCTGCCGAGGAGCTCCATGGTGCAAAATGGCGTCTTGTAAGAGGAAGTCCGCGACGTCGGTAGCGCAACTGGTCTGAATGGCCCGAGTGATGGCGAAGCGGGTTGAATAATCTATCCCAACGGCAATCCACTTATTTCCTAATCGTGAAGTAGGGAAAGGGCCCAACAGATCCAGGTCAACACAGTAAAACGGTTCAGGTGGTATGTCAATCAGCTGGAGAAGTCCGGCCGGAAGGAGAGCTGGCCTTTTACGACGTTGGCATGGTTCGCAGGCATTGACATAACATCGCACGGAACGATAGAGCCCAGGCCAGAAAAATCGTCGCCGGACATGGTCGTGCGTCCGGGAAATAGCAAGGTGTCCCGCAGTAGGTATATCATCGAACTGCTCGAGTACAGTCGCCTGCAGATGAGAGGGAACAACTATCAGTAGTTCTGGCCCGTCGGGGCGCATGTTTCGGCGGTATGAGATGTTATCCATGATGAGAAACATGCGAAGGGCAGGGTCAGAGGGGTCAGAGCGTCGGCGGCGGATGACATCACGCAATGATGCATCACGTTCTTGCTCTTGACCGAAGTTCAAAAAAGCATCGAGCGTGAAGATCCCAGAAGCTGCATTGTGGGAGTCCGAGGTGTCGACGGGGTGGCGAGACAAGCAGTCGGCGTCCTTACGCAGCCTACCGGACTTGTACACCACTGTATAGTCGAATTCTTGCAGACGTAAGGCCCAACGACCTAGACGACCCGTTGGATCTCGCGTCGAAAGCCAGCAGAGAGCATGGTGGTCTGTGGTAACAGTGAAAGGCCGGCCATAGAGGTATGGCCGGAATTTATATATATATATATATATATATATATATATATATATATATATATATGTCTTGAAAAGGTCGGTCTCCGACCGAAACGTTGACTTAATAAATAAACCGTCGTTCTCTAAGAGGCGCATCGTCAATTCTGTTATAAACTAGCGGCAACCCAAGCTATTTTTGCATATATACATATATATATATATATATATATATATATATATGTTTGAGGAAGAGGGTGACAAACGTTCGAAACACAAATTCTTTACTAACGTTTCGGCAGGTGGGCCTGCCGAAACGTTATATATATATATATATATATATATATATATATATATATATATATATATATATATATATATATATATATATATATATATACACTCGGATGTATTGGCGTACTGACGTGTATGTGTGTATGTCAACAGAGAATATTGGAAGTGCTCATCTTAGCGAGTGCGGCGAGAGAAACTTTGTATTTTGCATCTGCGCACCCAATCTTAGAAACCTAAGCTGAGAAGGACACGCAGCCACTTTCGCTGGATGCTGTTTCTGGACGCGCCAATTAACAGCCGATCCTAAGAAGTATGATTAGCAGACGATCGGTAAAAAGGTCGGTGCTGACGAACGAAAGTTTGTACCTAAATATACGGTGAAAGCAAGGAGCTATGAACCTTGGTACGGGGCATTGACGCAAGTTTACTTATTTAAATAAAGTGTACCGTTTACGTCGAACGCCACTGAAATCTCTGTCCACTTGACGGCAGCTTGAAGTAGGAAGCGCGGAAAGCTTGCTTGTGAATGTCAGTGCCTGCGGCTGCCTGCACGGAACATGGAAGTGATAAAATTGTCCGCAGTGCCGTGTTGTTTTACAAGGAAACGCCAGAGAACGAATGTTGAAATACTCCTGATATAGACGCAATGCAAGTAAAGGCAAAGAGAGAGCGTGTATGACCATCAATAAAGAGTAACGGCTCGCTGTATGTTTCCAGACCTTGAAGTGTAATGGCGTTTACTGCAATGTTTTCTTTTGTTTTTCTTGTGTTTTTAAGAAGCCCGGAAACACCAAAGCGCCCTAAGCCATGATTTCACTAGAATAAAGCTTAACAAAATCAAAAGCTAGGGAAACGACTTCAGGCTACTGAGAAAAAGAGAGCTGATTACTATGAAAATAACTCGACTGCTTAGGCTAGGCCATCACAGCTACAATTACATCACCGCAATAGTTAAAGCACATTGAAAAAGAAATTTACCATCCGGCAAAGTTTAGAGACTCAGGATCAGGTCTCCCAACTCCCATCAGGAGACTTCGAGAACTTCAGGCCTGCTTGACTGCCCATTTTGTGTTTCGAGGTTGGAGCTGCGCAAAGAGGCGGCCCGTTTCGACACAAGAGCCATCGTAGATACTCCCATATTAGACGCTATAACAGGACACTGTCACATCATGTGCGAGAACGTCATCGTATAGCTACCGCATATAACTTATATTCACGCACTGTAACACGAGCGGGAGCCGTGAAATGGTTATCATCGTCAATGAAGTGAGCAGTACAAACACGCGCGAGCTTTTCGTTGGCAGTCATTTAGCCCGCTCAAAAGCTGTGATCCAGGAATTGCTTGAGTTCCTATCAGTGGGGAAGTTGAAAGCACACATGGTTCAGGCAGCAGGTTGGTTCCAGGCTGCAACCTGTACCCCGGTGCACAACAGCACGGTTTGCGTCGTGATAGTGTCACAAGAGACAGTTTGCCAATTGAAAGTCACAGTCCCGACAGAAGGGCGCAGCAGTGAATGCGATAGCAATGCGTGACATAACACACTTACTGCAGCTTTAAGAGCAATCTGAATTGTAGCCAACGTGGTCGTGTTCAGTAAGCATGCAGGTGCGTAATGTACCATGTGACGGTCGAGGAGCAGAAAAAACGACCCAGCAGAGCTGTGAGCTAAGTCGTATTGTTTTATTTTCTTCTGGCACGCGCTTCACAACGCGCGACCGCGCTAAGAATCGTGAACTTAGCGCCCTTTGCACCGTCGAGAAACTTGGTCCAGCCCAGCGGCATCAAGCGAGCGGGTTCTTTGCGGCACTCGTAGACGCATTCGCGTGAGCGCTATGTGGCTAGAGCACTGCCGACGTTGCGACAATATACGAGGCAGCTGGAACGAAGCACTTGATCAAGGCGCTGCTACGCAATATAACTGCTACGATTATGGCCCCGCTTACCGAGCTTCTTCACAGACACCACAATCTTTCCGAAATCATTTATTAATGTAAAGGATGGACGGGAGGTATGCTGGGACACGGCCGTAAAAGGCTGGTCGTCAGAAATGCTAGGTGGAGCTCCCTAGTTCGGGACTCCAGTGGCGGTAGCCGCCGCCCGTGCGCGCCTGAATAAGGCTTGTTGGGCCTGTAAGTCGTGGCAGCCGGGCAGGGTCGCCTCCCAGTCCTCCCGTGTTGGGTTGGGGTTGGGAGGAATGGCCGGGTTAGAAGGGCAGGCCCACACCATGTGGGAGGTGTCTGAAGACACCACACTTCAGTGCGGGCAGTTGCCGCTAAACGAGGGGTCAAAATGTTTTAGGGCGGCCGGGCACAGCAATGTATTGGTGAGAAGGCGGAATAAGAGCCGCTCATCCGCCTTCTTAAGGCCTTTACATTGGCGGGGGTAAAGGCAATGGTAATCTTGGTAGAATTTTGTAATATCTTTGAAAGTATAGGCCGGATTAAAATGGGTTTCCTGATAGTGTGGGGAGGAGAAAACAGCCCGGAAAGAGAGCGCACGGGCGGCTGCGTCTGCTGCCTGGTTTCCCTACCAACCCCTGATGAGCAGGGCCCATACAGGTAACGGTGTGCGGGGTTCGTATCCCGTATGAAATTTTGGTAAATTTGATAGGCTAGAAAGGGGGTCCAGCCTTGTACGACGTTCCGACAGGCCGCTCGCGAGTAGGTAATTATGTATTTTTAGTCGGAATGTGAGGCCGCCAGAGCAATAGCGATTTCTTCCGCGTGTGTTGCATTGGGAGCTCTAAAAGTGAGGCCGTTAACTGTGCTGTTGTGAACTACTGCGGCCGTGTACCATTCCCCGTGGTGAGGGCCGGAGGCGTCCACGCAGCATAAGCCTGTATTGTCTTCCGCCCAGATCTTCCGCCCGCGCCAGGTGCCCGCCATTATGGTCTTCTTTTGACATGTTGGCTGGAAGAGGTCGCACGTCGAGGGCGCGTCTCCACAGTTCTGAGATACGAAACCTATCTTCCATGGTAATGGTGTGTTGTATACGGAGTCGAGCAAGAAAACGGCGACCCGACTCGGTTTGCGACAAGCGCGTGTACTGGTTTGTCAGGTGCGCTTCCCGAAGCTCCCGAAAAGTGTTCACGATCCCGAGAGCCATGAGACGGCTGTTGGAAGTGGTGACGGGGATGTCCAGGGCAAGCTTAGTAATTTTGCGAAGGATCACCTCAACGGCTTCCTCCTCTTGTTTCCGTAGGTGAAGGTAAGGAGTCGAATAGAGAATTCGACTGGTCACGAAGGCGTTTGCCAGCAGTAAGGTATCAGCACTTCGTGATCCCCTCGTTTGTTGGAAACCCGGCGGACCATGCGGCCCGCCTGGTCCCCCACCTTACGGAGTTTGGCCAATGTGGTATCTGGCCGCCTGTGTTTGTGGATATGGAGTCCGAGTACCCGTATCTCGTCAGCTTCGTGTATGGCACAGCTGTTACGAGATAGACAGATTTGAGTTGCGCACTTAGGCGAGGGGCGGAGGTGCACAAATTCCAATTTTTGAGGGGAGCATCGAAGACCGCAGCGGCGGGCGTAGCGGTCTACTACCGTCGCTGCTGTTCGCAGGCTGCTTTCAATGTCCCCTATGCTGTCCTGCGTGGCCCACAGGGTGATGTCATCCGTGTACAGGGCGTGCTGCACGCCGGCGAGACCATCCAGCTGGGCCCGCAGGTGCATCATGGCCACTTTGAAGAGCAGTGGAGAAAGTACAGCGCCTTGGGGGGTTCCCCGGGTGCCGGGTAGGTAAGGGCCGTGCTCGTTGTCTTGGATGCGGATGTACGAATGTCGATCGGTGAGAAATTGGCGTATGTATCGGAATGGGTTGAGGCCACAATCGTTCTGATTTAGGTCAGTCAGTATGATGTCATGGGTTACGTTGTCAAATGCCCCGTTAAGATCTAAGGCGAGTACTGCCCGACCATTATGGGGCATTCGAGGGGTCAAGGACGTCCCGATGGAGTTGCAGGAGGACATGCTGTGTGGATTTGTGTGGGCGAAATCCGAACATGGTGTCCGCAAGGACATGTTTGTGTTCAAGATATGCAGATAGCCGGTCCCGCACCATCGTCTCCATTAGTTTGCCCAACAGGAGGTGAGAAAGATGGGGCGGATGTTGTCTGTGTTCATTGGTTTGCCTGCTTTAGGAATAAACGTTACCAGAGCCGTTTTCTATTCGATTCGTAAGGGGCGGTCCCCCGGCCAAATCGCATTGATGTAGTCGACGAGAGACTGGTATGCTGGGTCGGGCAGGTTCGCGAAAAGCTTGACGGTGACCTTATGCCTACCCGGAGCAGTGCCTCGTTTCATTTTGGCAAGAGCCGCCCGCAGATCATGGAGCTCGAACGGTTGATCTAGCTCCGTGTTCTTTCTTCCTGCATAAGAGTATGCAGATCCACGGATGTCTTGGGCAGTACACAGATACTGGTCCCGAAGTTTCTGTGCCAGTTGTGTCGTGTTGCCAGGGAAAGCGTGCATGGCTCTCTGTAAATGTTGCTGTGTCTCGGTTCGTGTTTGGGTTGGATCGATCAGTGCTCGAAAGAGGCGCCATGTATAGCGACTGGACATTTGTCGCGCGGCCGCGTTGGATCTATCCGCCCAGCTGGAGTCGGCGAGTTGGGCTGCGTACTCGGTCACTCTGGGAGTGAGCTTAGCAATTCAAGCTTTAAGCTTTTTATTGTGTGTATGGCGTCGCCAGCTGCGAAGGAGGCTGCGACATTCTAGCCAGAGGTGTAGGAGGTCGTTATCCACGTCAGTGACGGCCTGTGACAGTTGGATGTCAGTTTCATGCGAGCGAAGGTGTGTCAGCAGGAGTTGGGACCATGCTGAGTAACCCTGCTCCGAAATGGGTGTGTAATCAAGTGTGAGTTTTCCTGAACTTGGTCCAATCTGGGATATGGGCTTGTCTTGTGGCACGTTTGAGGGGGTGTGTGCGTAGTGTAATGTTTAAGATGTAGTTGTCGCTACCGAGGGTTTCCTCGGTGTTGAGCCAGTCTGCGTGTCTTATATTGCGAGTGAAGGTTAAGTCCGGGCTCGTATCCCGTGTCACGGAGTTTCCTAGCCTGGTTGGGTGGACGGGATCTGTGTGGAGGATGAGGCCCAACGTGGATGGAAATTCCGCCAGCTTACGTCCGATTACCTCCTCTTTGCGATAAAGTCACCCACAATCAGGAGGGGATCGCGACCCGCTACTCTTAGCGCGCGGCTAAAGATGTCCGCGAAAGACACTCGCTTGAGTTTGGGAGAGAAATATATGTTGAGGACATGCAGTGGAGGGTCTCTGCGGTGAAATTATAGGATAGTCACCATTGTATAGGAACACTCGAGTTGTAGGTCTAGATCTACGAAGTTGGCTGTGTGTGATTTGTGTACCAGAACACAAGACGAAGGACCCTGTTGGAACGTCGTGTAGTTTGTAAGGCTAGCGCCCATGCCTGGCTCCTGGAGGGCAACCACGGCTGGTAGAGATTCGGAGGTTTCAAGGTAGAGGCAGAAATTGGCCCGCTAATTGCGGTTCTTAAAGCCTCTACAATTCCATTGCGTTATTAATGTTGAAATGGCCGGATTGGAGGTGGAGGATCGCCTTTGGTTAAAGGTGTCTCACCATGATTAAAATTAATAAAAGGGAGGATAAGGGAGTGGCTGCCTCAGAGCCAGCTCTCTGCGCCACCAAGGGACTGGTGACAGAATGAGCGGGGCAGCTGTCCTCATTCTCCGATTCAATGATCGAACAGTTGAATTTTGAAGGACGGGATACATCCTGCCCCAACCGACGGAAGAGGTGGGGGTTGTCCGAGATATATTTAGAAACCATCTCCGGGACTGTAGTCACGACCTTGATCAGGATCTGGTCCATGGCGGTCTCGATCATAGACTTCATTTTAGAGGTTAAGCACTCCTCAATCACGGAGATGGTTGCGATGAGGGCAGGCGAAGGCTCCGCGTCGCTCTCCATCACATCCGAGTTCTGTGGACTCGGAGAGAGAGAGAGAGAACTTTATTTAACAAGTATAGGTCCGGCGATTTGGTCGGGGTAGGGCCACAAGCACCCCAGCCTAGGTGACGGCCTCTAGCCCTTGGACACGGGCAGCTCCCTCGGCGTGCCAGACGGACCAGAGTTGCTCGGCGATTGTTTTGGCTGAGCAGGCACACCTCCCATCGCGCCCCGCGGTCACAGACTGCCATGTCTACCCCGTCTCTAATAAGGGCATCCTGCTGTGCACTACCTATGCATGCCCACAGCATGTGCTGCAGCGTCGCTCTGGCTGCGCACACTTCACACGTGTCAGACGTATAAATCTCTGGGTAGCAGAGGCGAGGGATCACCGGGTTTGGATATGCTTGTGTCTGTATGTCTCCAGCCAACCGCCTGTTTCTATTTATTTATTTATTTTATTCATTATATCCTCAAAGGTTCCCTTTGGGACTTTATATGAGGGGTGGGTGACATAAAAGAGGCGGTATCGATGAAAGTAATGGTTAATGTACAGGTGAGTCTGCTTCTTGGATGGCATTTCTGAAGCGCGTAAAATCGCGGATGTCTGCTGCCTCTTCCGGAAGGTCATTCCAGTCTTGGGCGGTGCGCAAGAAGAACGACTGCTGAAATGATGTGGTGTGTGCACGTGGCGGGATCACAGCGTTTGGATGACTTGTGCGATGACCTCGATGAACTGGTTGGATAAGCTGGTTGTCACGTGTGGCTGAATGAAAGAATTTGTGGAAAAGACAGAGACGTGCAATACGACGACGAAGAGCGAGGGTAGGAAGTTCTAACTCGGATTTTAGGGCGGAAATGCTGGAGTAGCGGGAGTAATCTGAAGTAATGAATCTGGCTGCTTGGTTCTGGACAGACTCCAGAATTTTAATATGGTTAGTTTGGTGGGGGTCAAAGACGGCAGATGCATATTCCAGTTTAGGTCTGATAATGGCAATATAAGCGAGTAGTTTAACGGAAGGCGTGCTATGAAAATGTTACGGCGTGTGTGACCAAGGGCGCGGTTAGCGGAGTGAGCTATGTGATCTATATGGTCACCCCATGATAGGTCACTTGAAAGATGGACAACTAGGTATTTGATTGAGTTAGTAGCAGCTATGTGACAGTTGTTGATTGTGTAAGTAGCCGGCGCGTAGTTTCTGCGATGATGGAAAGAAATGGGTAATGTTTTGTCCGCATTAAGCGACATCGCCAGGTGCTACACCGCTGTTGGATGCGTAAGAGGTCATACTCTAGGGAAGAAATATCGGTAAAGTTATGTATTGGGCGGTAAAGGACACAATCGTCGGCAAAAAGACGAATGTTAGATTCAACAGAAAGTGGAATGTCGTTGATATATATTAGAAATAAGAGAGGCCCGAGAACGGTACCCTGGGGCACGCCGGACAAGACAGGGTAGAGGTTGGAGGAGAGGTTATTAACATGCAGAAATTGTTTGCGGTTTGCTAGGAATGCTTTAATCCAGTTGAAAACATGCTGGTGAAGGCTCAGACGTGAGACTTTTAGCAGGAGACGAGACTGGGGCACCTTGTCAAAGGCTTTTTCGAAATCTAGAAACAGTGTATCAACTGGGATGTTACGGTCTATGTGGAGATGGATGTCATGCAGGAATAATGTTAGTTGGGTCTCGCATGAGTGAGTTTAGGAAAGCCATACTGGTTTGGGTGAAAAAACTTCCAGATGATAAAAAGCTGGCAACATGAGAGAAGATGACGTGTTCCATGATCTTAGAACAAACACTAGTGAGCGAGATGGGACGGTAGTTACCTGCATGTAAGCGATCGCCCTTTTGAAGACCGGAATGACCTTCCCTTGAAGACCGGGACTTGTTTACTTTGGCTTGTGGTGGTGGGTACTTACATCTGTTCAATCTCTAGTTTTTTGGGATGTCTCTGAAATTGGTCATGCGATCCCCCCCTCCCCCCCCCCCCCCCGTCCACTCCCGCATCGCCCGCGTGTTGGGCAGGGCGCCAGGACTGTCCGCGGTCGTCGGGGCTCGGCGTGTAAGTTCTCGAGCCGCGGCGTCGGCCGCCTCATTGCCCGCAAGTGGTGGGTCATGTGGGAGGGGGTCCATAGGAGGAAACTGTCATTTTTGCAGCACATATTTCCTTCGTGAACTTGGAGGATGCGGGCCGCTTCTCGGCAGATCCGGCCGCTGGCGTAGCTACGTATCGCGGCCTGCAATTCGCTTATTATAACTGTGACGGCCGTAGTGGCTATCGCGAGGGCTATCGCCCTTCTTCGGCCGCCTCCGTCAGTGGGCTCGGACCGGACGCCAATTTGATTCTAAGTTTTCAATTTTGTTGAACAGAAGCTCCTTTTGTGCCCGGAGAACTTCGATTTGCTTTTTGTATTCCGCATCGAGCGCGGAGACGTTGGAAGGGGAGGGGTGGGGGAGGGGAGGGGGAAGGAGGCGGCCCCAGCCCAGCTGCTCACCTCTTCGCCGTGTTGGGGCACTAATGTCTGGTAGAGTTACTGTATATGCTACCGCAGGTAGCATGTACAGTAACTCGGTAGCATATACAGTAAGTCTAATGCACGGGGGCCGCCAGCGCCGTCTGTCTTGGAGGCCGGGAAGTGGCGGGTGTCATTGCCGTTGGGCGGTGGTGCTGGAGACACTGTCTTCTCCCCGTGCGCTGATATTACCGATGGGGCAGGAGGTGACCGTGTTTCGGGATCGGCGGTGTCGGCACCACGCGGCGCTCCGCCATTGGCTCCCGAAGTGGGATAACTTGGGAACTGGTTAGGTAGCCGGGTTGGTGGGGGCTTAGGGCGTTCGGCTTTGGGGCCAGACACCTTGAGCCGGCGAAATTTTTCCGTGCAGTCGCGGGAGTTGGTTACGTAGGCTTGGCCACAGGCTGCACAGGACGGAATGCATTCGTGGGGTGCCTTCACTCCGTCGGTTGTCGGCACCATGACACAAAGGCCACGCTTGTCGTTGTGCGGGCTGGGGCCTATGTCCATCCGGAGGCCCAGAGTGCCACACCGCACGCAGGCCGGGATGGTTCTCTAGTACTCACGCACAAGGGTCATCTCTGAGTTGTAATGTACAAAATCGCGGCACCACTTTACCCACAAAGGTGAGCACCGCGACATTGGAATTGCCAAGCTTGGGGATATCGGCAAGCTGTCCAGCCCGCCACTGGATCTTGTTTTGGAGAGACTCACTGGTCTCGTGGTTGGCCACGTTGACAACGCCGTGGCACAGATCGCCAGTAAGCTTTAAGTGACCGTGCATCGGGAGCCGGCCCTTTGATGAGTCAAGTTGAAAGTCACGCAGAAGCTTGTCAGCGACGTGCGGATCTCGGATGCCTGCAACAATGAGGTATTGCTCCCATGTGGGGAGCAAGCTGAGCGACGCGGCGGCCTGAGTACCCAGGTAGGCCGCGAACACTGCTCCCAGCTCGCCATGTTGGCATAATCCTTGAGAGCGACGGTCACCCCGGGCTTCAGGATGATGACGAGGTCTTCGCGGTGAAGCCAGGGGAGCGGCTTTGGTTTCCACACTGGTCCAGGCTTACGTGCGGACCCGCCGTGAAGTGCTGCAGAGTTTGCAGCATGGTTTTTCTGTGTTGGGTGGCCTGACGACGCAGCGTCTGCCATCTTCGCGCGCCGCTTGTGGGAGAGGCGTTCGACTATAGCTTGAAAAGGCGCTCGTCTTCTATGGGCATAGAATTCGAGCTGTCAAGCGTTGAAATTGCAGGACTTTCGGACCAGGCCATGGAGTCTGCGTCGGCGCCGCGTTGTAGCTCTTGGGAAGCCATGTTGTTGCGGTAGGGCGTTTCACTCACGGCCGAGCGCCAACGCAGCTGTTAGGCCTAGTGCCGCCACCATGAGACACAAGAGAAAATCAGCCCCAAAATGCAGAAAAATAGTTCCACCTGGGTGCGAGTGGTGTCCAAAGGTAGCTCTCAGTTTCACAAAAACAGTCACAGCTGCTCTGGTGGGGTACCAGTCGAGATTCCGTGGCTCCAGCCATAAGTTGACGGAGCCGACACGCTGCACGTCTACTCGCCGATGACACGCAACAGCGCCCCCCCCCCCCCCATCTTACAGCGTGGTCCCCGGCCGGTGATAATGCATTTGAGACGCAGTGTCACCTGTTCACAACGCCACCGATATTGCTCAGTTTCGACCGAACTGCCCCCTCGGAAATCTACACGAATGCTAGCGGTGTCGGTCTTGGCGCTGTGCTCGCTCAACAGAGGGCCGGCTATCAAGAATACGTTGTTGCTTACGCCAGCCGTACACTCACAAAATCGGAAGGGAATTATTCAGTCACCGAAACGGAATATTTATCCATCATCTGGGCGATCACAAAATTTCGGCCATACGTGTACGGCCGGCACTTCGACGTCGTCACCGATCACCATGCCTTTTGCTGGTTGCCGTGGCCCAAAGATCCCGCCGGCCGCCTAGAACGATGCGCTTTGAGACTCCAGACGATATCCGGGTTACTTACGGCTCGGGAAAGAAGCATGCCAACGCTGACGCTCTTTCGCGTTCACCTGTCGATACCGACAACGCCAGCGTCTCCGCACTTGACAACTCGCTTTCACCCGTCGCCTCCATCGACTGGCTCTAGAGCAGCGAAAAGATTGTTGGATTTCTTCTTTAATAGATTACCTCTCTGATTCACCTGCACGCCGCCATCCCGAACGCTACGCTGACAGGCCTGTCACTTTGCCGCACGCGACAGAATCATTTATCGCCGCAACTATCAGTCCGACGGCCGCAAATGGCTACTACAGTCATACCCAGACACCTCCGGCTTGATATATGCTCCGCTTTCCACGCCGATCCGCAGTGCGCCCAGACTGGCCTGTTCAATACCTACGCCAGGCTGCCCCAAAGGTTTTACTGGCGTGGCATGTACACTTTTGTACATATGTATATTTACTCGAGCACTCAATGTCAATGGCACAAGCCTGATCACTCCTGCTCTCCTGCACCACTGCAGCCTTTGCCGTGCCCATTGCGATATTTTCATCGGGTTGGAATAGACCTGTACGGGCCCTTGCCATACACAGCTGCTGGAAATCGCTGGGTCATTGTGGCTATCGACCACCTCATGCGGTACGCAGAAACTGCTACTCCACCAGCCGCAACAGCTAGCTTCGCACTATGCCACGGCGCACCCTGCGAGCTCCTCAGCGACGGAGGTCGCGCCTTTCTCGCCGATGTTACTCAAGAACTTCACGCTGCATGCCGTGTTGTTCACTTTGTACGCCGCATGTCACCCGCAAATTAACGGCTTGACAGAGCGTTTTAACCGCACTCTTGGCGACATGCTGTCGATGTACGTCAGCTCCAACCACACCACCTGGGACATCGTTCTTCCCTTTGTCACATACGCCTACAATACGGCACCTCAGGCGACAACGGGCTCCTCTCCTTTCTTTTTTATCTACGGCCAAGAACCCTCTACTCCAGTCGACACCATTCTTCCTTCCCGTCCTGACTCATCGGAGGGCACACCGGCATCCGAAGCCGCTCGGTGCGCTGAAGATTGTTGCCGACTGGCCCGCTCAATTACAACAGAAGGACAAGTACTGCAAAAATCTCGTCATGGTGATGGGCGCCCACAGCAGCAGTTTTCCCATGGAGATCTCGTATGGTTGTGGGTACCTCCTGCTTCCACGCCTGGGATGTCGTCAAAATTTGTCTCCAGATATCATGGACCCTACCGAGACCTACAGCGCACTTCTCCGGTGAACTACGTCGTCGAACCTGTGACAACCGCAACGGACCTACGTTGCCGCGGCCGCGAAACTGTTCACGTTGATCACCTCAAGCTGTATCATGAGCCTTCCGTCCTCACGATGCCATAGGTCACTTGAGTGGCTCCGTTTTCAGCGAGTGGGGAAGACGTAATGAAGAAGGAGCACACCGTGCAAACCCCTGCAGCCGTATCGCCAGTGCATAGCAAGTGGAGAGCGCGCTGGACGTTGTTACTGTCTTGGCTGTTAGGCCTACGCTGTTTCCTCTTGCGTCATCCACATCAGCTGCGTCTGCGACCACGTAGGACCTCTTTATTATGCTTTGAATGAACGTAAATGATAAATAGAATCTGGGCAGTTCTAGAAAAGCGCCCACAGAAACACCGGCTTCACTGGGAAACTTTGCGGGACCAAATACGGACCTCCTCAGGGACGGCCTAGGCCCGGGCCGCGAATTTGCCGGACTTGCAAATAAAGTTGTTACCACCACCAAATACGTGGATACATTCTTCGATGCGAAGTAAAACTTTGTCAAGGAGAGGTCCTTTACATCGACAGAGGAGGCTTAAGGCCATCCAGTCGATGAGTGGCTAAGAATTCCAGAACCTCTTTGGATTTTATATAACAAATGGATCCCGCACTTGAAGAACTCTAAGCTTATCGAGCAGATACACAGTGATTTGCTCCTGCCAGGTACCTTTTCAGAAATAATAACCCTGAAGGGAATGTCAGATTTGTGCGTCTTAGCGCTAAAGACGACGTCCAAAAACAATCTTTCGCATTTTTCAGTGCTTCTTCGTGGTTTATCTAGAACTAAGTTTTTGCATATTTGCACTGCTATTGCCATGACTTTAGCCAAGGAAACATTTTCGTACTCGTTAAACACTTCTGAAACAGCTTTGCATGCTTTATCATTAAAAGAAATCTGTGCGAAAGGACAGCAAAGCCACCTTCTTTATCCGCAGGAACTGCACAGACAATTGTCATCAAGGTACGAACATACGTGTTTCACGGGAAGTCTGGAAGCGGGTGGCTTGAAGCAGAGCAACACATTAACCCCTTTCGAATTGATTCTCGGCTAATCTTCCGGGGAGGCACGCTTTGATACGTACTGCACAATGGGAAGGAGCTCGGTATTGGTCTCCTTAGTTTCAACACGAAACTTTGTATCGAGGCTAAGAACGTGTCGTAGTCCTTTGGAAGGCTTAATCCTCCGGGAATGCAAACACTGCTGCTAACCTTTTGGCGAGCTCCTGCAACGCGGCACCGAAGATGCCTTATCTGGATCCTCCAGAGTTGATCCCTCAGTTCATCCGCAGGAGGAGGAATGAACTTTATTTTGAAACCAGCAGGTTTAGATGGCCGGGCCTAGGCCTCCCACGAGGGGACGTCAAGGGCTTGCCTCGACGCCGCCTCGCGGGCATGCTGGGTCGCCCACAGACGAAGGTACTTTTTGAGAAGACTGAACACGACGCTTGGAGCAAACGGTCTGTGCAGCTGTACGCTGAGGTGCGTCCGAAGATCTTTGAGTACAAAGGAGGTGCATTTTCTGCGCGCATTGTGTTGATGCTGCTTATTGAGTGGTTATATGCGCCCTGTTTATCAGTCTTTTAAGGGATCTTGCCTCGCTCTCAGGGTTATTGTATTTCGAAAAGTGTTCACATGACAATCGTGCGCAAATAGGTATATAGGTGGGCTGGTGAAGGAAATAAACTATTGTTATTAGTAGCGCCAGTGTGTGTATGTCTCTTCCTTTTGTCTGTGGTCCTTTTATGCGCTAAAATCACACTAGAATGAACAACCAACAAACCTGCATCACCACCCTCATCGAATTTATCTCTCGTTCATCAGGACCTTTCTTAAATGTGCTTCAAGATCCTAGCCGCACTGTAGCCTTTCTTGCCACGGCTGTTTGCACAGCACTTTCTCTCAGTTTTTGTTTCGCAATGGTGTTCTACCAGAAGATATTCTGGCTGCCTTTGGTGGCTTTACTCCGCCCATTAGACACCGGAAAATAGTTTTGAAGATATTGCGCTTGGAATGGCAGCGTCAGGCTAGGGTGCTTCGGACGTAACTCAGCGTACAGCTGCACAGATCCTTTTCTCCAAGCGTCGCGTCCGGTCTTCTCTAGAAGTACCTTCGTCTAGCGGATCAAGTCACGGATCACCTCTGGAGGATCCAGCTAAAGCATCCCGTGCAGCGCTGCAGGAGCTGCCCAAAAGGTTAGCACGAGCAGCCTTCCAACGGATGTACGACACGTTCTTAGCCTCGATACAAAATTTCGTGTTGAAACAAAGCGGACAAATACCGAGCTCCTTCCCTTTGCGCGGTAAGTATCAAAGCGTGCCTCCCCGGAAGATGAACCGAGAATCAATTCGGGAGGGAAAAATGTGATGCTCTGCTTCAAACCACCCGCTTCCAGACTTCCCCTGAAACACGTATAATCGTACCTTGACGACAATTTTCTGTGTAATTCCCGCGGATAAAGGTGGTTGCTTTGGAGTCTTTTCGCGCAGATTTTTTTTTAATGATAAAGCATGCAAACTGTTTCAGAAGTGTTTAACGAGCACGAAAATGCTTTCTTGGCTAAAGTTATTACAGCAGCAGTGGAAATGTGCAAAAACTTAGGTCTAGATACACTGCTTAAAAGTACTGAAAAAAGCAAAAGATTGTTTTTGGGCGCTTTCTTTAGTGCTAAGACGCATAAGTCTGACATTCCCTTCAGGGTTATTATTTCTGAAAAAGGTACCTGGCAGAAGCAAATCACTCGATAAGCTTAGAGTTCTCCAAGTGCGGGATCTATTGTTATAAAAAAAATCCAACCAGGTTCTGGAATTTTCAGCCACTCATCCACTGGACGGCCTTAAAGCCTTCTCTGTCGATCTAAAAGACCGCTATTATCCACTGCCCCATGACGAGCTTTTGCTTTGCGTCGAAAAATGTATCGACGTATTTGGTCCCGTTAAGTTTTCCAGTGAAGTCGGTGTTTCTGAGGGCGCTTTCCTAGAACTGCTCAGATGCTATTTATCATTTACGTTCGTTCAAAGGAACGAAGTTTCTTTCCTACAGAAAGAAGGAGTATGTATTAGATCTCGTCTAGCATAGAATTTCCAAATAGAATACTAGGAGGAATTGTGACGCTAGTGTCTGTGGGAGTTTCAAACAAGGCGGTTGAGCCAACATAGGTGTGATGAGTATGACATGGATTTGTCTAGTCTTCGTTCTTCTGTCTTCATATGGATTTGCCACTTCAAAAAAATAGGCAGTTTACGACAAAATAGTTGACTAAAATGGAAGATTTTGAAATAATTATGTGGCCTGCGCAGCTACCAGTTTATTTCTCGTGGTTAGACAAATGCTGAACGCTCAGAAATTTTCCAATATTGTGCAATATGGCAATGCTTCCTCCTCTACTTGTGCCCAGATTTAGCAGCGTCCGTGAATATTTAAGTTCCAGATATAATTGCTCTTGTAAGTGATGTGCTAACGTTTCCAGGTATGTAAAAGGTAGGTGCTTCTTCTAAATCTAACAAACGTGCTTTCTCTTGCCTTTTTAAGCGCATTGCGAGTGCTCCACTGCCTTTTTACAAGCTTTATGGGTCAAGCCGCTGCGCGAGGCCGTTGCAGAAGCGCAGTATTGCCCATCGTATGGCGGTTAGTTTTGTGCAAAAACGTGATGTTAAATAAGCAGTTGTGCCGTTAAAATCCTTGGGAAACTGCGCTTGAGCTTTGATTTGATGTGACCGTTTGAACGTCGTCCGCAGGCGCGTTTGCCTATCGCCAAGTGGGCGTCTACTACGCACGATAACTGTGCACTTGCTTGGCGCATTGTCTCAGCGTTGAATTAATCAGACATCAGAATTGAAATGCTGCAGTACAAGATATACGGACAGCCTTGTCACAAGGAATGTATGTTAGCCGTGAAAGCAACCCTAAGCTTACAGACTCCGTCACACATGACACAGAAGAAAAAAAAAAGAACAGCACTATCGCATCGATAAGGTCCGCGAGACGTAGCGCAAATATTTCTAAAGTTGGGTAAAATACCACTGCCAATAATATGTGTAGCCATTCATCAACAAATAGCAACGAAACAGACTGCACGGCATTTCATCATTGCAAACGACTTTAGTACATGCGATAGTCTGATGATCTCTAACGGTGAAACGTACACTACAGCCGCTGCCTTCGTCGCGTGAAAAAGTGTAGTAATGTAACTGGCGTCACTGACGCTAGAAAAATGGAATAAACAAATCTACCACAACGTTTGAAGCCGCAAGTACGAAGACTAGACAAATCCATGTCATACCCATCATTCCCATGGCATCTTCACGATCGCAGCGCCAGTTTTCCCTCTAGTATTTCAGTAGGAAACTATGTTGTCTAGCACCTTTTTTAAGTAGTCTGTTTTCAGCTGAAGTTGACCGACGTTTGTCTACGCAACTTGACAAACGCAGTAGCGGTGTAATAGTTTTTAGGTATGTCGACGATTTTATCATGTTGTTTAAATGTACTACCGATCAATTCAATGATCAATGCAATCACATTGTATACATGATACGCGACTGTTTTTGTGCATTAGTAGTGATCGTTGAGTTCCCTGCAGGTGGTGTCATTAGATTCCTGAGCGTAAAACTTGTTCTCTCAGATAGTTTCATTTGTTGGTGTTACGAGCCTAGGTTAAAAAGGCGCTACTTGCGTTCAACTCCAGCCACTCTAAGCTCGTTAAAAGGGGCATTGTAAAAATGTGCCTCAGCAATGCTCTCGGTAAGTGGCGTGCTCATTTGACAGATGTTAGTTTTAGGCAGCAAGCTTCACGTTTACAATCTGCCGGATACCCCACACATCTTATGGTTTCAGTAGCTGAGGCTTTGCTGCGGCGAGCCAAAGTCAAGCATTGTGAGGCCAGCACCGAAGCTCGCCCCACCTTTCAGAATAGGAATGTGGCGTTTGTATCGTATATACATCAGATTTCGCGCAACCTGAAGGAAATAGCCGCCAAAGGTAACACTCGAGTACCCTTTCGGCCCCTTTTAAGCTCGGTGATTTGTGAAAAAAAAAAAAAAAAGAATCCGGATAAGCGAGCTGCGTCGGATTTCCAGAAAAAACACAAGAAAGAAACTTTTGTTCAGTGTAAAACTTACGTTGTTTACCACATTCCTCTACCTTGTGGCCGCGTTTACATTGGCCAGACCGGCCGCCGCCTAAATGTTCGGCTCAGAGCATTGTAACAAAGTAGGACGTCTGCCACTCGACGTTTTCCTGCCGCAACAATACCATAGCTATACGTCCAAACCAAACTTTCATGTAACCGTAGCCATGAGCGGGAACCACTGCGAAATCCCCAGGCTAATCATTGAACCTGAACAACTTGATCGGTTCGGTGACGCATACGTTATAAATCCGTCAATATCTTAGAGTATGCATTTTCTGCGCGCGTTGTGTTGATGCTGTTCACTGATTGGCTATATGCATCTTGTTTATCTGTCTTTTAAGGGATCTCGCCTCGGTATCAATGTTATTGTGTTTCGATAAGTGTCACATGACAACCGAGCGCAAACATGTATATAGTCGGATGGTCAACGCCCCGCCACGGTGGTCTAGTGGCTAAGGGACTCGGCTGCTGATCCGAGGGTCGCGGGATCGAATCCCGGCCGCGGCGGCTGCATTTCGATGGAGGCGAAATGTTGAGGCCCGTGTGCTGTGCGATGTCAGTGCACGTTAAAGAACCCCAGGTGGTCGAAATTTCCGGAGCCCTCCACTACGGCGTCTCTCATAATCAGAACTGGTTTTGGGACGTAAAACCCCACAAAACAACAACAACAACGGATGGTCAAGGAAATAAACTATTGTTGTTAGTAGCGCCAGTGTGTGTACAGTGGTCAACTCTCATATCTATAACGCCGGAGCGTCGTGCTCGGAACTGCACGAGCGACATCTACAGTTGGAAACGGGACACATCTGAGCATGCGCATCGCCACTGATGCGCTTGCCTTGTAGTTTCTGTCCTTGTTTATCGCCAAGGCCGCGATAACTACTTTGGTCGGCAGAAGCGCTGTCAGTCATGTAGCGCCGGAAAAAAAAGTGCAATCACCCGCATCGACGCGTTTTCTACTGCGTACCTATATTCTCGGTTTTCGGTATCATATCGTACCGGCAATGCGCCGCATAATGTATACTGCGCATCGCTCTGTGAATTTTTCATAGCGCATTGCGTTTATTGCCGCGTGCTGTCATTTTATTTCGCAAACCTACTATTAATTATAATTCACCAACGATGCGTTGCCTGCGACTAAATGTAGTTTGGATTGCCCATTCATGCGACGATCAGTCGGTCCTTCGTCGGTTGTAGCCCTTAATGACCGATGACGGGGAGCATCAGCAAGCCGACCTTCCTTATAGAATGCTTCGAGCACTCTATTCACATTTGGAAGTGCAAAATTCTATACCGGCCAAAAGACAGCTTCCGAGTAGCCTGACCCCCCCCCCCCCCCCCCAAAAAAAAAAACACGCAAAACATATACAGTTCATAAGTGGGCGTAAATCTGTTGTTGGGACAATGTGACCGCGAAGGGAGAATTACAACACAGCACAGCCTGCGTCGGGCGCTGCCAACAATACGCTTCGTTTCTTTTCCTTTTTGTTTCTTTTGTTATTGCGCTAAACTGTTGACAGCGCTACTGACGGCCAAAGCGGTTGTTGCATCCGCGGTGATAACCAAGGGTCGAGAATGCAAGGCATGTGCGTCAGTGGCGCTGCGCATGCTCAGAGGTGTCCCGTTTCCAACTGTAGATGTCGCTCGTGCAGTTCCGAGCACGACGCTCCGGCGTTATAGATATGAGAGTTGACCACTGTACGTCTCTTCCTTTTGTCCGTGTTTCCTTTATGCGCTCAACTCACACTTGAATGAACAGCCAACAAGCCTGCATCACCACCCTTGCCGCCTGAAGTAGTTTGTGGTTCGAGTAACGCATGTTTCTGAAGAAGCTGCCTACCGCGAGTGTCAGCAACACTCTAAAAACAAAGAGATTGGTGGGCACTCACTTTGGGGGAGTACTTTCTTGTCCCAAATTTAACTGCTTTTTTCAGAGTAGATCAACGCCATTGCAGAATACCGGTACTCTCGCCAAAACAGAGTAGTAGGACGCCTCCGAAGGGGATTCGAACACTCTTTTGAAGAGAGCTCTACTACCCCACCAAGCGGGGTGCTAGTACTCCCAGAGGGAGTAGCAGAGACAAAAAAAAAAGCAACCACTGCGTTTTAGGGGCGAAGCTCCTTATGGCATCACCTGGGCGGTTCTCGGTTGTCGATGCATTCTGCGTAGCCAGTAGCGTCTCCCTTAGCATACAATAGATGGCGCTGTCCCATAGAGATGCATGCAAACTGCAGTTGGGTGACGATACACTAGATGGCGCTGTACGCATTCTGTGTCGCCATCTCCATTTCTCGTCTCGTTTCCGAGAGGGCGCTGTCCCATAGACATGCGTACAATATGGCGGTTGGGTGAACGTACGCTAGATGGCGTTGGCGGTGCAGCTGGCAGTGCAGCTTTTCTAGACATCACTGGAGCGTATGACAATGTTAATCAGGAAATATTGTGGGAAATTTTGGAAAGAATGGGCATAGACGACGATTGTGTACAGCTTTTGAGGGAAATATATCGAGAAAATACAGTTTGCATAGAATGGGAAGGAATCAGTAGCAGAGAGAGGACGTTGATATTAGCAAGGGGCTAAGACAGGGATGTCCTTTGTCGCCGCTGTTATTCATGCTGTACATTGTTAGAATGGAAAAAGCGCTAGGAGATAGCAACATTGGTTTTAATCTGTCACACAAACAGGGCGCCGTGATGATTGAGCAGATGCTTCCGGGTTTATTTTATGCTGATGATATTATCTTATTCGCGGACAGTCGAGATGATATACAACGGCTGGTGAATATATGCGGGAAGGAAGGCGAGGCTCTAGGACTAGGATTTAGTGTAACAAAATGCGGACTGATGGTATTCAATGATCCCAACGACCAGGCGGTATCCATACAGGGCCAAGAAATACCGAGAGTAAGCGAATACAAGTACCTTGGCGTATGGGTAAATGAAGGTGATAGATACATGAAGGCACACGAAAAAGCCTTGGCAGTAAAGGGAAAGAGGAACGCAGCAATAATGAAGCACAGAGCGTTATGGGGACACAATAGGTACGAGGTGCTTAGGGGTCTGTGGAAAGGGGTAATGGTACCGGGGCTTACATTTGTGAACTCAGTGGTGTGCATGAGGCCAGAGATACAATCAGGAATGGATGTGAATCAAAGAACTGTGGGACGCCTCGCGTTGGGTACCCACAGGAAAACGACAAACGAGGCTGTAAAGGGCGATATGGATGAGCGAGTTTTGAGGCAAGGGAAGCGCAGAGCAAAATTAGGTTTGAAGAGAGGCTAAGGAATATGAAAGAGAGTAGGTGGGCAGTGAAGGTGTTCCGCTATTTATATAGAAAGAGCGTTGACACGCAGTGGAGAAAGAGAACCAGGAGGCTCACTAGTAAATATACGGCTCTAAGAGAACTGACAACAAAGAGCGTAAAGGGAAAAGTCAGAGAGGCGGAGAAGATTTACTGGAGGGCAGCGATGGAAAAAAAACCGACTCTGAATAACTACCGAGAGGGCAAAAACGAAATAAAGAGGGAGGCATTTTACGATAATTCAAGAGGAAGCGCTTTACTGTTTGAAGCGAGATCGGGCTGCCTTAGAACGCGTATTTATAAAGCGAAATTCAGTAAAGAAGAAGCAAAATGTACATGCTGTGAGGAGGACAGCGAAACAACGAAGCATGTTCTGATTGAATGCGGAAATATCCACCCAGGTGTACGTTTGGGCACCATCCTACAGGAAGCCTTGGGTTTTAGGGCGAACAACGGGAAGCTGAACATAGCCGCGATTGAAGTAAGTAAGAGACGGTTAGAAAAGTGGTGGCAGAAAACTAGAGGGAACGGACAAAAATAATTATAGGGGAAAATATGGACTTTCTGCCATAAGGGGCAGGGAACTGGGCTATGAATTTCCGTTTTTGCTATAGTATGATCTATTTGATTGAAGTAAATTTAAAAGGCATGAGGAAAATTTACAGAGAGAGAAAAAAAGGTTCTTAAATCTTCTTACGAGCCTGGTGGCGCAGATGTCACCGCCCCGTTACAAAGGGGACGCTCATAGCATCCATCCATCCATCCATCCTCTCCGATTGGCTGCTGCGCGGGGAGCGTTCCTCTCATTCTCCTGGATTGTCGCCGTACGTGTCGGATCGCGCTTGGTGGACCATGGACGATGAGAAAAAAAAATTACAGCATATCCACGGAGTGAATGATGATGAGTGGGCGAAGCTCGGGAGGTTCATCGTAGATCGTGCCGAGTTCCGGATTAATTTAGTTAACGCGCACGCTACGAATCCCAACATTAACGAAAGACTGCGCGTTTCTAACGCGTTTGCGCTAGCGCGTTGCGGCCCTTGTAAGAAGCTGGTGTAAGACGCTGTGGCATGTCCGCCTTATACTCTCTCAGCAGTCATGTGATGGCGTCGGCAAACGCGGTGCGCGTTCCGGCCTGTGTAAGGGGCTGCGTAAGACGTCTTCACATGATGAACGACTGGGCGAATTACACGGAAGGTTCACGGTTTACCGATCATTCCCTCCGGAGCTTCGCCCACTCATCATTCACCCCGTGGATATGCTGTAATATTTTTTCGACCATGCTACAATTAGCAGACATTTAATTACATCACACTGAACATAGAGAACATACAGACTGAAATGACACGAACGCACATACACGCCAATAACACAACCACAGCAAAGCACAAAGCCCACAACACACTCGCGATACACCGTCTTACACTGAAGTCCCGTATATATAACCCGTACACTTGACCTGCTATGTAGCGCCAGTGGTAAAGTACTGTTCTGCGTAATTAAACAAAAGGTATGCACAGGACAGGTGTATATTTAGCGTTGGCTCATAGGTAGCCGCTCGCCATACAGACCTGTTAATCTAAACGCGCGGAACATATACAATGTCATTTAGAATAACGCATTCCTATCATGAGCTGCCATTCTGTTTTACGGGCAAACGCGAGTTCGCAGTGCTGGTTCGCGATGTAAAATGCACCTGTAGAAGCGAGTACGAACATAATAGCGGCTGAATTTCATCAACGCCAGCGAAGAAAAGCGGTACCCGGGTGCTCCGCTGCCACCCGCTTCATTTCGACGGCGTCCCTTTTCCAGTCCGTCGAGCACGTCTGTACGGCGAACAACCGTTGGCGATCACAAAATATGCACTCCTTGTTCTTCGTTATTCTTCACACAGATGAAATATAGCCTCTGCCATAAGAAGTGCTTAGGGTACTATGCTGTACTTACCAGACTTGCGAACGGGACGGATCGCAGTCACGGTATTTTCACCGTCGACGCGCTCATGGCCGACATACGGCTCGATGCCGAAGTCGTAGCGAAGCCTTTTTCTTTACATGCATGAGTTATATCCAGTGAGTCTTCGGAGATCATCCGTCGGCGATCACAACAGCTTACGGTATTGCTGAAAGTGTATTCCTCTTCGTTTCCCACACGTAAGCGAAGAATCCGAGGCGTGTAGGCTGGCGGGTTTCATTAGCACGGGTACGGCCGTTCGATCGGGGAAAAACACGGGAAAGGCAGCTCGCTATGACTGCCGTCGGTTGAGGCTCGTAGTCGAGGAAGGCACCGTTCATTAAACGTACACTGCACGCGTTTGTACGCGAAAGCTTGTACGTGGAAGTCGTAGGAAGGTCGCTGCTATAGTTCTATCGAAAAACACTTCACAAAGCGGCTGTTGTCTTCTTCAATCGTCCGCTTCCACCCCAGCCGCCATGTTTGTGGCTGCGAATGCGAGCATCACGTGGGTGGAGCAGGAGTGAAATTGCGTTTTACTCTCTCATGCCGCAAGAGGTATGGACGTTTCACTCCATCCGACGTTTTGCTGGAGTAGAACGATGCCCTAATGAGTAGCTCGGTCGTTTCTCTCCATGCGAAACCGGCTGCAGTTTTTAGAGTGAAGAGTGGGCTTGTGTACGGGCTGGTCGTCGTACGACCAACCATGATGTGCCCGCCAGACACACCGAGCTTAAACTACGGTAGGGCGAACCCGATTTGAAACGAAATATTTACCACATATCCTGCTTGCGATGTTTTAACTTGCATGGTGTGACGCTCGGTGTAACTATAACAGCTTCACTGTTCGGGCATATTCATGGAGTGGAAACGGCAGTGTATTTTTGTTCCATTTGTTTTAGCCTCTGCCGTCGTGAGTCATGTTAAGTTTACATACGAACTTTTTCATGGCATTCTTCGTAAATACCACATGAAG
>JABSTT010004044.1:0-25480 GCA_013339685.2 Hyalomma asiaticum | reverse complement strand
CTCTTCGTTCTGAGTGGTGGTACCGCCACATAGGGACGTTGATGCGAAGTTGAAAATTTTATTCATATGCCCGCGGGCAGTTAGCGCTTCAAAATTCTCGACGACTGTATCCCCGCGCCGGGTAGGGTATTCTGCCGGCGCGTCGCTTGATCCACAGCCGCTACACAATTTGTGTTATGTGACGTCCATGATAGCCAGTTGCGACGCGATGCGTTCTACTCCAGGAACGGAAAGACGGCCGCCGTCAAGCAAATTATGCGTCTTTCGCATATTGAAATGTGCGTTCACAAAAGGATCAGCTGACAATCAGTTATATTTCCCTTTTCAAGTTCCGCCGTTTGCGGACGCTCCTGCTTTATAGCAGCTTTGCACAGGGCACTCGCGCGTTCCATTCTGTGTCTGCGGAGAAATGTGGGTCGTTCGAGAACTTTCGCTTGCGTGAAATTATCTGGAATGCCTCTGCCTGCTCGAGGTGCCACTGGTGTGTGCGTACATGGAAGGGGTTCACATGTGAGTAGTATCCAAGCCATCTCTCGCTCCTCAATTTTCTACATAGACGCTTATGTACAAGGAGAGGTTCCACTTTATTGTTATACCGATTCATATCAGTGAGGCATCAAGCATGTTTTTTGTCGTATCCCATGTTTCCCCACATCGGCAACCTTCAAAGCAACATAACGGGCAGAAAACGTTTCTCGCAAAAATATTTCACGAGAGTATGTGGCGTGCAAAAATGACTCTCCACTATTTTAGGAATAGAATCGGAGAGGGTCCTACGCAATGTCTCGGTCGTTTGTTTTCTAATGACCCTTAGCTAAGTTTACCTTTATTTTATTTTATTTACAGCTATGTACTCCGTGCTGCAATCATATACTCCCTGCTCTGCCCACTTGAAATAAGTTGTCTGCTAATGATTGCAATCCACATTTCCAAGACTTCTCAGTCTGGCAGTTTTGGAAACCTGCTTCTTTTATGTGTTTTCCTCGGTGTTTTGTTTTCATGTATTCCCGTTTGTGTTTGGGAACACGCATTCTGGTGCACTCCTGTTCTCAAATCAGCGCAGATCTTGTGTAAAACGAGCACTTGCCCGTTTTACTCAACATTGAAACATATTTTATGTCTTTATCAACAGATATTGATGGCTTTCATCGTGTTTTTTTCCCTTGGTAAGCTGCAACTAATGTCAGGGTAGCGGCTACACAATATCCTTTCTTAAGCTGCAAAATCTCCTAAGAAATACTTCATGTCATTGCCGTCACATTATTGAGTATATTTCACCACATCGAGCATTGTGATATTCCAATTTATATGTGAAACATGAGCAGTTACTTGATTGATGCGTGAACACGACGCGTTGCTTTATGGCGCCATCACGACTCCAATAAGACATAGTATGACGACATCCCCACTTGGTCACATGACTCTGGCGCGGTGCGCTCATGCTGTCCCACGGTTATGGGCTTGCTGTTGTCACTTTTTACTGTTTTCTGCCAACGCCGGTAATTCCGGTTTTTCAAAATGGCTGTTGACAATGCTGTGGCGGAAGGTTTGCCATAAGAGACAATAGGAATTCGCATAAGCAAGTGAATGTTCACACCAGCAATAAGTGCTAGGTCGCAGCAAAAGGAAAATCCGTGTCTCTGATGAGGCAAAGAATAAATGAATTATGAGCGATATTTTAGGGGCTAACAAAGGTATTAAGCATATCAAAAGGCACCCTGCGATCCTCCCAAGCTAAGCTGACCAGCATAAATTTGGGACGCTGGTGAGAATGTTACAGCTGCTAAGAAACCTCACTAAAATAGATTAGGTTGCACGCGTTGTGGGAATCAATGTCATGGGAAACCATTAAGGTGAATTTTTTTTGTCAAATGGCTTGGCATCAATAAACTCATACGAGGAGAGCGAAGACTCTAGTGCAAACTGAGTAAACAGTCATGCCGACTGCAAAGTGACCACCAAAATGTAGTTCATGTTCCGGAGCAACCGCGAGCGTTCACGTTAGCGTACACACGTCTGTTTAGTCGAGTCCGTGTTAAGGTGCATCCAGACGAAGGACGAAAACCGGATTTTCCTGGCTGGACGGCGCGTCACGTGACCGCACATCACCGATTCGCTTCGCTCCGCGTCTCGCTCGCGACTCGCGGACACGGATAATGCGAGCCCCCTTTTCACATCCATATTCTGGCGGAGGAGAGCTGCGGCTTTAGCATGTCCACAAAAAGTGACAGCAACCAGTACTCTTCTTCCCCTCTCCGCGCGAACTGGGGATTCTTTATTGTTGTAGAAAGGTGGAAAGGTGGAGGAGAGTGCACGATAACTGTCTCTCCGGAGAGGACACCTCAACCGGTACACTCAAGGGGAAGGGGGTATGAAAGAATAGGAAGGAAGGAGTTCGAAGCACACACACACACACACACACACACACACACACACACACACACACACACACACACACACACACACACACACACACACACACAAGTCCCACCGAGTCAAAGTCAGTAGGGGGCGAGCTGTCGAGCGGGGTTAAAACCGCCCGGTCAGCCCGGAGTCCTCGATGGAGGTTAGGACTGCGGCGAGAGCGGAGCGTCGACGTTCAGAGGATCCGGAAGGGAACAGCACATCTTGCTCCGTGGCACAGGGCAGCCCGAGTTGGCGGTAGCGAGCGCGCAGCTGATCTCGTTCGCTGCTGAAGGCCACGCACTCACACAAGAGGTGTGAAAGGGTTTCGTCCTCTCCGCAGTCGCGGCACGCGGGAGAGGAGAAACCGCGGAGCCGATGGCGGCGCTCCGCTGGCCAAGCACCTCCGGTGCGCACGGCGAGGAGGAGAGTGCGATCTCTCCGGGAGAAACCAGTTGCCGGGAGTGGGCGTGGCAGGCTACCGTCAACAACACGGGCGTCGGGGTGAGCGCGCGCGAGCTCTCTGCGAAAGTTTATCCTCGCAGAGTCGTACGAGCTCGCGCAATCACTCACCGGGGCATCCGGGCTGTGGGCGCACTTCGCGAGGTCATCCGCTGCCTCGTTGCCCGCGATGCCTACGTGTGCAGGGAGCCACTGGAGGACTACGTCGAGTCCGCTCTCCTGCAGGGATAGTAGGCTGCGGGCAACACGTTGGGCGAGAGGCGGGCCGCGTTCCTCCTTCGCGATCAGACGCAGGGCCGGCTTCGAGTCACAGAAAATGGCTGCAGATGTGACGGCCGGCGTTTCCCGAAGAAGGTCCGCGGCCAGTTGGAGCCCGACGAGTTCGGATGTCGTGGATGACGCACAGTAAGCGAGTCTGCACTGTTTGGACACACCGAGTCCGGGCGCGGTGCAGGCAGCAGCAGCCGATCGGTCCGCCAGCACCGAGCCATCCGTGAACAGGTGTGTCCGACCGGCAAGGTCGTCGTGCATTCTGGATGCCGCCTCCTCCGCGACCGCACCGCGAGGCATGCGTCGCGCTCTCCGCGCGACTGTTGTCGGCTTGCCGGTGGAGGAGAAACTCTCAAAGCATTCTTTTGGTAGCTAGTGGAGAGGGTGGGCTGGAGAGTGGACCGGTTCTCCGGCTGTGTCGTCTGCTAGTGCTTCGTCTGCCGTGTGGATACACCTGCAGCCGGCCAGTACGCGGAGTACCCGTCCGCCCTGGCAAAAAATCCGGTTTCCGTCCTCCGTCTGGATGCACCTTTACTGTGCGCTGATATTCATATGCATTGTTCTTGTGCATAGTAGCTTCGTTCGTTGGAGGAAATAAGGGTTTGAGCAAAAATGGACGCAAACACGCTGAGTGATATCTGATTTTCTACATGGCCATGTGAACGATTAACACAGGCTGCAACTGTGACTTCTTAAACAAGCACCAGCGAAAACTCCTCATGAAGTAGGTTTATAAAAAAGCGCAAGAAGACAACTCACAACGACGAAAATATCGACAAACTAGCGCTGATTTTCATCTGAAGCATTTTACTGCGTCAGAAGCCTTATAAACCATAGAAATACGCACAAAAGAACGTACGGAGGCTGCGCACGCAGTCACCGCGGAACGACACATATCACCATTAATCGCTCGAAATGCTAAGTCGCAATCACGTAAAGTAACAGGGGGTTTGCAACTGCACATCTCTGATCGCCTGTGGGTATTCGCATCCTCCGAAAGCTCACGTTCCCTTTGGTTTGTACGCCGAAAAAAATTACAGCATATCCACGGAGTGAATGATGATGAGTGGGCGAAGCTCGGGAGGTTCATCGTAGATCGTGCTGAGTTCCGGATTAACTTAGATAACGCGCACGCTACGAATCCTTAAAGGGCAACTCCGGCGATTTTTTCACCATGTTCTGATATCAATGTTTTCAAATAGTACTGATAACCCTGTAGCAGCCATGGTGGTTCAATTTGCTCAGAAATGCACCAATAATTTTAAATAACCGACCGAAAGACGCGTTCAAACCGAAACGGGTAGACGCTTCTTGCAGCGTATGCGATGACGTCACAGCCTTCCCGCCGTCAGAAATATGGAGAAAAATGACAGTGGCGAGGTCATCCGACAATGTGTTGAGTTGTGCCAGCTTTTCTGAACTTGACAGCGACGATTTGAACGCTGAAGTACCGCCGTTTTGCTTTTGATGTCCCGCAGGCTCGGGTAGGCAGCGTTGAAGGAGAGGACGTCAAAATCACAGGATGGCCCGTAGGGGAATCAGCTAAAAAATTTTAAAATTCGTTTCCAGGAAACCTAAATGCCTTGCAACCGCCTGGTTTGGGCATATATTATTGCAGTGCCGAGGAGAATCCATATTGAAAATTTCATTAAGATCAGTGGACACTGAAAAATCGCCGGAGTTGCCCTTTAAGGTTCAACTATGCGCAAGTGAAATCTCCCATCGGCACTTCATTGCAAGTCAAGATCCAGTGCCTATATATATACATATATATGGTTGGGCCGGTGAACGCTTCTCCAACGCGAGCAGTCGGTATTTCTCAATCAAGAAACTCGCTAGGAGACGCTGCCTGCGCCAACGTTGTCTCTCGCGGGTGAGGGCGCGTTCTCCTTCTTTGCGAGCTGGTAGCGTTCCTCTAAGAGCGCTTCCATAGCCAACGCGCGCCTTTCGCTCTCTCTCTGTCTCTCACAAGACAGCAGAGGCACGCGCCGGGAGAGAGAGAGAGTGAGAGCCACGCACCGAGGGCGAGCGCGTGCCTCCCGGCACGCGGGTTACGCCTGACGACTGACGCGTGACAAGGTTAGACTAAGAGGAGCTTCGCCCCTAAAAGAACTTCCGTGTGATTTAACATCGGAGTGCACCCTCACTGCTTGCAGTGGGCCTGCGGGTAGAGACCAGTCTGACCTTTCAGTCAGTTATCTGCTCCTTAAGCCTAACGTTCAGACAGCGCTCTGTCTTTCCCACATAAACTTTATTGCACAACAATGCAATGGAGCTTATTACGTGGGTAACACAAAATAGATACTTCTTTGACACGGAAGTGTTTTATGCGTGGGTCCAACAAGAAATCAGTGGCGTACTTCGGTAACGGAAGTGGATCGCTGAAAAAATGAACTTGCATACATAATGAAAAAGTTTCACCCAGGCGGACTCGAACCCACATTTGGCGAAAGCGATACACCACCGCAGCATTGCTCACACGGGGAAAAGATGGGCCTTGTATGTTCACAATAGCTCTTTACGAGATGCATTTAACTGCCGTCTGTTTAAGAAAAAGGGTATGTACTATAGTGAATTCCAGTGCTTAATAAGCAAAATTACTCTGAAATCGACGTCGCCTCCCTTAAACTGCACTCTTGGATCGCTTAGGTTCGCTGCGGTGGGACCGGCATTTAGGAACGATAGACAGAGCGAACCAAACGGTCGTGTGCAAGCGCCGGTAGTAACGCACCGTTAGTTTTCCCGCCTCACCACCGCGGAAGTTAGGTGTGTGCCGGCGTCGAGGTGTCGTAACGGCGGATCCTCGGGAAAATTAAGCGGCCAGGTGTGTTTTTTGGCGACAAACGCTGCTCCAGGAACACAAGAACGGCCTTTGATAAGCAAACGATTGGCATTTCATTCCAGTGGGCTGTGTTTTCACAAAACGATGCGCTGACAACCAGTTTGGTTTCGCTTGCATGGTGTTAGCAGATGCTCATCGTTTATGGAGGGATTACGAAGAGCTCTGGCGCGTGCAGTTCAGTGTTTCCAGAGCCATGTTAGTCGTTCGAGCACTTCGCCTGCTGTGCAACTGTCGAGCATCACTGTGCCCTGCCGAGGTGCCGCCGATGTTTACACGTAACGTGTTTACGTGTTCACAGCGCCCACACCATCTCCCGTTCTTCGATTCGTCAGATTGCCGCTTATGCATTACACAACTTCATGAAGACACAACTTCATGAAGTGTTATACCGATTGCCATGACAGCGGGTTAAAACACATTTTTTTACATGTTTAACATTGAATTTGTTCCTGTGTCTCTTAAACATTGGGTGGTACATATATGCACATAGACTGCCAATCTTATGTCCTGCTGAGATTGGCACCTGTACCTTATATCGAGAAACGACATTTTTAGACGGCGGATGCGCCCACGAACGTGAGGAAGAACAGCGTATTTCTTGTGTTGTTTTTTGCCTTCGTGAATTTGTTGACCTCTCCAAAAAAGCTTGATTCCACCAAATGCGGACGGGATTTTGCTTGCGCCGAAGGAAAACATGAAAGAGGAATGCCATCATTCACCAATTTAGTGCGGCCTGCACTATAGTTTAATACTGGTTTAACCGGCCTGGACGACCCCAGGTCGTTTAAACCAGTATTACTCCTGTCCACTGTCGCGCACTAAAGTTTGTGTGCAACAGACAGAGCTCTGTCTGAACATTCTGCTTGAGGAACAACACAACTCACTGATATGTTATACTGGGCTTCACCTACCTGGCACATTGCCAGCAGTGCGGGTGCACTCCGATGTTGCATCACTCGGAAGTTATTTTTCGGCATAGAAACCAAACGGCACCTGGGGAGCTTGTGAAAGGTGCGCATATCCACTGGGGATCACAAATTTCAACGTGAACATTTGACAGAAATCTGTCTGGTTGGCCCAGGATAATCGTTTGTCAAACCCTTTGTGACACTGCGTGATTGCGGGCTACGTTATGTGGCGATTTAACGGGGATTTGTATCGTCGTGCGGTGACTGTGCGCGCCGACGCTGTATGAATTTTTTCTGTGTGTTGTTCTGGTATTTATATGCCTTCTCTCGAAGCGATAAAACCTCAGTTGATAGAGAGCGCTCGTTTGTCTTCTCTTTCTTGGTGCGCTGTTTTTTTTTTTTGCGAATATGTACTAACTGTCCTAGTTGGCAAAGAAGTAGGTTCACGTCGCTTGAGTTACGAAGAAGCAATTTAGGACCTTTATTTCAGTTGACGACCGCTAGCGTGCGTAGCACCGGGGCGGCCGCTTTGAATCCTACCTCTCTGTCACGTTGTCTGTTTGTCATTGTCTATATTAAATTGGTACTCTACAACAAATGATGTAGCCTTGTCTTGTATAGTGAAAATAGAATGTGTTATGAAACTTTGAAACCGCATTGTGGCTAGTCCTTAATTAGATTTGCATGAGCTGTAACGTTAACATTGATCCACTTGGAGTGCAGACTCCCTCATCCCGCGCCAAACAGTCGAGGTATGGACCACATATTAGAAACTATCGTTCATGAAGCTTACTGAATGGGACCGGTTCGTGATGGGGTTTAGTGTTGCGAACAGGTACGATAATGTTTACAATATCTTATCTCGTCGAGCTAGAACTATAGAACAGAGCGGAATGTTGCTTGGCGAACGAGGACCTACGACCGAGCTGTACTTTTTTTTAATCCCTACTTGAAAAAGAAATTAAGCTTGCGCTGTTCGCGCAATGCTAGCAAAATAGTGAAGTTGAGGGCACTTCATGGGTTCGAGTTTTCCTCCGGCGCACCCGCATTTCTTCATGGGCTGAGACTTCGGGAAACGCCTCGCAAAGCACTTGGAGGTCCAGCCAACTCTCCGGAAAGTTTAGCACCGAGCTCAGTGTAAAAAACGTTCGCGTCCATCCGCAGATGCGGGCAGATGCGCCACGTGTGGCCTTAGCTTGACGCTGCTCCCCACCTTTACTACAATATGTGTTTGTGCGTAGCTTCGCGCCATGAGACGGCGCCTCTCGTGGTGGGAATCGCTGCATAAGCAAATAGATTTGCGAGACGCTGTGCACCCGAGAAATCGAAGCACGCTGTGTCTTAATCTTCTTCTGCTTGCACGTGCAACACACGCGGCCTTCAGCCGCGGTATTGCCGTTGCAGCACTGGGGTGAGGTCATGTGCGCAAGACAATAAAGAAGGGTGCAGGCGCTTGCCACACATTGCGAATTGCATAGAACAAGCGCATGCGCACCCTTGGCTACCAGAACTAATGATAATTACAGTGCTCTGATGCGCAGCACAATTTATGCGAGCCAGAAATGCTTTGCATTAAATAATTACACAGCAGAATGTGTAAGATCTTTACCACAACACAATAGGAATTGGCTTCGCCGTCAAGTCGGCTTCGCATGGGACAAGGGAGCGATGTATGGTATCATAGTTATTTGTGGTGTAAATATCGATCGTGTCGGGTTATCGATAAGATGGCCGCTATGTTAGCTGATAGCCCCCCCCCCCCCCAAAGCAATTCCACTGCCTAGGGTGTTATGTGATCCTCACAATGGCCGAAAGTGGTGGTGATGGTGTGCGCTGCCATCGTCGCCACTACCGGTGCCCGTGAACGCTACCGGATTTAGGGCGAGAAAAAAATAAAAACTCCACGCCTGCATGAATGTGAGCCCGGGACAGTACGAACTGTGCCAATCTATCCCTTAGCGACTATGAGAAGTGCGTTTGGGAATGTTGCATTCTGTGCCACGGCAGTTGTGTGATCGTAGTGGTGCTTCCGGATATATAATTCTGAAGCAATGGCTGTACGTTGATCGATGAACACAAGAAAAAAGGGGGAAGAGAAAGGAAAGAATGGGCGAGGAGAACAGATATCCCGATGAATAGCAAGAGAAGGAAGAAATCGCAGTAGTTGACAAGAACAAGAAAGAGGAAGGCGAGGAAGAGCACGGTAATGAGGTGGTGATGAAGAGGGGAAGACGAATTACAGGAACTCGACTGAAGAAAGGCAATGAAGAAGAAAACGAAGCGGACGATGACGGCGAAATAGAGGAAGCAGAAAAAGCAGGCAATGGATGATGAAGAGCAAGGGGAGGAGGTGAAGTAACAACATAGTAGAGAAAGAGAGGTTCATTTACAGAAATTCACTGAGCCTAGACTGGGGCGGGACCCATACCATGAATTCGAGCATGCAGCAAAATCTAGTCTGCGTTGCCACTGCGCTGCATCTTTTACAGAATCCTGGGATTTCTTTCCAATACCGTGTCAACGAGACTAGAATTAGAAGTTTTATTACCACCAGAAAAGATACGATAGAGTTTGATAGGAAGGAGGGTAGCATTTACCTTCTAATGAGCTGTTGGGGCTTTAGCATTAACTGTTTGATGCTCACAAGCTCGTCTTGCCGCCTTCATCACCGTTAAAACCGAGCGACCGAAATGAAGCACGCACGCAAAAGCCCCGAAGTCAAATGTCACGTCACGCCAATCGGCCAATTTATTTTCCACTTATTATTTTATCGGATTCTTTGCAGGTTTATGCGTTACAGCGACACTTCGGGGCAGCATTTGTATGCGAAAAGCACTACCACTTTTGTTTCAAATATGAGTATAAATATTTCCAAGGTAAGTGATGTCAGTACACGGTAAACAACCCCACGGGGTATAAATTTCAGGAGATCCCCACTACGGTGCCCCATAGGGTGCTTCATACCTCATACCTCCCCGCTACGGTGCCTCATCATATCGTGGTTTTAGGACGTAAAACCCCAGAAATCAAGTCAAACAGGTAGCAAGTTGTGCTACCACTCACTACGCCACGTTATTCGGCATGCACTAGGCTCATTATGAGGCGCCACAGAGGCATTTCGACATAACGCACTGCTCAGACCCAACTTCGCGATTTATTCCCCATATATATCAAGATTAGTTTAAAACTACAATAAGCAAATATATCTATATGATAATAAAATTACTGCACAATAGCGGAAGAAAATGTAGTTGCCTTGGTTCTGCCTCGCGGCAGCACCACCTCCTCACGGCAGCCTCACACAGAAGCAGGCGTGCCCTCGTTGGCGTCCGAAACACGGCCGAATGAGGGTCCTCACGTAGTCGCACAGTACCGGAGAGCGTCTATCCCTGCGAAGACCACGATACCGGTGTAGCGTATCGCCGATGGTGTCATCAGGAGCATGCAGCCGGAAGAGATCGACGAACATGACGATCCGTGCAATACGTACAGGTTGCAGATTACTGCCGACAGCGAAGTCGTGTGGCCCGAGCACCTTGAAGCACGTGTGGCCGTACACGACCAGGGTGCCTCGCTCGAGGATGCCGCTGTCGTCCTTACGTAGGCTCCACTTCCGGCAGAGAGGAGTCAGGACGTTGGTCCATCCACTCGCACAACGTCCTCCTGGTCGCTGAGCTATCTGGGTCGGCTGCATTCCACGTCGGCCTGGTTCGGGCTGCATACCTCTTTCCATTTGGTGAACCGTGTGTTGAGCTGGCCAAGCCATTGTTGCCGCCATCGGCCAAGCCAGCACGTCAAGGCGAACCAGGAGTAGGAGTTCTCGCCTGGTGTCACAGTACAGATGAGCCGGACTAGCTGCAAACCCGTCAGCGCTAGGAGAAGAGACTATGTCGCTTAATAGCTTTTCGGCAAAGTGTGAACGGCTCCGAGACTTGCAGGAAAATTGCTTCTTGCGGGACGTTATCTCCCGTAACATAAGAATCTTCAAATCACGCGCAAAGCGTTTGTCGTTGTCATCGTCCTTTTCTTATGGAAGCGGGACCTGTACAAGAAAATGGACAAATATATCCGGGAAAGGTGAGTAAATATGTAGGACGGTACTTAAACAAATATTGGGTGTGAGCTGCCCTAGGTTTCATGAACAGTGTGTGGTCTTTGTAAAGCTATTGATCAATCAATAAATTCCCTGGTCTGGCGCCATGACCTATTCCGGATGTCCGAGAAAGGATACAAATGACCTCTACACTCATGAGATAGAAAATTAGGCGAACCATAAAATAAAATGAAACAGCTTCCTTAAGATCTCACATCGGTTTTTGAGGGACATGTCGCGGGCGAAAATTCCGCACAGGTTCACAAAGATTTTCAAATAGCCCACTTTTTTTGTGCCCATGACTGTTCATTGTCATACCCAGATAGAATAGGGACACTCTTATCTGGGCTTCCGGAAATTACTAGGGAATATTATCGTGTGTATCGAAACACTTTATGCCATGTATAGGAAGGTCTGGGCATAGGAAGCGAATGTACACAGTTCTCTTTACAGGTGTTTACCAAGAAAATGCCGTCTGCGGAGAATGGGAAGGGTAAAATAGCAATGAACAAAATGATATACGCATGCTACTTAGAGAGAAATGTCCTCTGTGCAGGCTCTTATTCGTGATGTACATGATGAGGAATAGAAAAGAGCCCGAAAGTGGCTTTCTTTCTGTTTGTTGAGTTGGTTTTGCGTTTCCTATAACTTCAAATTGCATTAATGTGGTCTGCAGTGTCTTTCAGGATGGAGTTGATCAGTCCGTTATCTTAATGGAATGGAACAGCTTTTCAGATATTACGAAGTCTTTATGTCGCTCACAGTTCATCCTGACTGAAGTGCTGATTTTTGTGTACAATACTTGATAAGTGACTGATTATAGCACCTTTTGTTTTTCGTATGAAAATAAATGTGATGCTTGTGATTTGCCGCCCAAATGGTTTGATAACGGCCCGTATCAAAATGCTTGTTAGGAGATGATATTCTGCAGGCCCGCCGTTTATATTGCAGCAGAATATTTTTGAACTGACCCACTGCTATAGCTAGCATCTGAATAGATGCCTTAAGGTTTCTATTGCAAAACATTTCGCTGAGCAAACACGCAAGCAATGACCAAAAATCTTGTCACAGTACTGAAGTATAGTGATAGAGCTTCAGTGTTGTTTCTTTTTATATATCATGAGTAAAAATAAAAACATAAGCCTTCATGCGGTCGTCGCGTTACTCAATACAATTTTTGCGTGGTTCTCGCCTTACATTGTGCAACCTTTGCCAGTGCAATTTTCGTTTTCATGGCGCTAGAACCAAGGGACACCAGCTTCCATTCAGGACACCCATGATATGCCATCAAGTGGGGTCGTCCATAAGTCCCACAGAGGCCGCCCGAACAAGAATAAAACTGAAATAAGACCAATGTGTTAACCTTCTTATATAAAGAATACGACATCCAGGGATAATTTTAGTATAACACGGTAACATTTAGTATTAACTGTAATAAGAATCAATCCAAAATAATTGAGTTGGCCGTGCGCCAGCCGCGTTACATATGGTAGCCCGAACAAGGGATATGAAGGAAGGGGCCAGAGTTGATCCACACAAAAAAAAAAAACTTTTTTACAGGTACGTTACACTGAAGGATAGAAAGAAAGAAAGAAAGAAACAACTCGTGTGGCACATACCCGCATAGGATATGTGGGTATGTGCTAGTCTGCCTGAAGTTAACGTCTACCCAATTCAATCAAGAGCACACAAAACGCTATGGGGCCTAGCGCCGTTAATGACATTCCTATAAATATCGCAGTCCCCTACATTTTTTTCGTCATTAACAGAAGTAACTGTACAAGCCCCACCAATAAGAAGTTTTCGGGTACAAGCCAAATATCGTGCTCGGATAGTTCAGCAGTATCTGATAATGGAACGAAAGCCCACGCCAGCCTATTAAAAAGGAATGTATGACTTTATTGCGAATATTTTCAACGCGTTCATATTTTCAAACGTGCGGTTGGATAGCTCATTTTCACCGTAGCATAATACTGCACAGTTAATATTAACCAGCGTATTTGAGCAAGATTGCCATGAATACGCCATTCTGTGCAATAACATTGCCGTGCAAAGACGAGGTCTTCCATTTTTGTAGGTGTTGTAGACACAAAGTGTTGATGGTCATGCAGGATGTTCATAAAGTGCTTTTCGGGAAGTCACATGTTTCGGCACAGACTTATGCAGTTGTTAAAGACCGCTTGGCCTTGGTTTTGTCTGGGTAGTTGATTAGTGACATGAGGACACATGCCAAGCACGAACGGGAAACGAACATCAAGCGCCGAAATATACCATTGAATAGATGTCTTCGAATTTTCCCAATAACAAAGAAGCCGTTTGAAATCTCACTGTTTTTGCCGTATGCAGCTGTTGTTACTTCATGCGAGTTTTAGCCAGGCTTACGATATGTTGGTTCTCGATGGACACGGGCAGCAGCGTAAACTTCCAAGCTAGGCTTGGAATAAGTAGCAGTGATTTTACATGGGTATTTTTGCAGATACCTAGTCAAGTTTTACTATATAGATAGCAAAAAAGCTGAGCGAGTACAAAACTATGTATGGCAGAACAGGTGCCCTCGTTTCTAAGCAAGCGCTGATACTTTGCCAACTCTCCCATGTGTATGATTCGCAGTATAAATTCTTTTCTTCTTCTTTATCTACATCTCCGTGATCTTCGGCGAACCTCTTTTTCTGTTTCGTCTCTCGTGCCTCTCGCAGGAACGTGAGGGGCACGAGACATCGGTCCTGCACAGCGAAGGCTGCAAGCGTTCCATTCCTCTTTGGCTGAAGAGCGTCCCATTGAGGTAAAACGTCCTTTTATATTCTTTTTGAGACGCTGTCAATACTTTCACCCTACATGTTTCGCAGCGCGGGTTGTTTGAGTGTAATTAATATAACTGCGGCAAATTGCGATGACCTTGATGCTTGTCTTTGTAGCTTTCGCAGTGAATACAGTGTCATAACTTGGCTTCCCAGGACGAATGCCTGCCTGACATAAGCGCTCGGCCCGTACGTCGGCGTCGTCACCACTAGCTCTGCCCAAACTCCACTAGGTAAGACGGCTTTCCTTTCTTAATATACAGCTAAGTTTATCGACGACTTCCACGTCGGAACTCTGTGCAGGTAATGTGGCAGGAGCTTATTTATTCTTTAGGAAAAAGCGTACAGCATCAGGAAAGAATATAGGGCCTACACGTATGTACACTTCGGACGAGTTTCCGTTTTCTGTTGCCAGCATTCTTCTGCGAAGCTCTTTGATTCAAATTTCGTCACTTCTCCATGGAAATCGTCACTTCTCCACGGAAAGAACACTACCGCATTTTCTGTGCATTCCATGAGCTCAGTTTTGATATCGACATTTTAGTTCTCTGATTAGTAGCTGAAATTTCGCCTACTCGAATGCGCTCCAGTTTACAATTTAATCATTAGTGAATGAGACCTTGCTCATTGCTCAGTGTAGCTTATGCAGCGGGTAATTACTTCCTTCTCGATACAGAATTCCTGTGGAAAGACAGGCGCCCTTCTGTCATTGTGTTTTTAAATTGTGTATGCATTTAATTAAAAATGCGTCATTAAAGCCTAAAAGCAGATGTGGTGTCACAGCACGCCAGTTAACAGTCGCTGCACTCTGCCCTCAGAGACGCACATTTATGGCAGTGTTGTTTTTTTTCAAGCTGGAGATACATATTTATACGTAACTGAATATAGTGAGTATATACGAAATAGAACGTAGATATTGGTTCATTATTCATTCAATGCCCTCCTTGGGTATTGGTTTATTTGACTCGTTTTTGTGAGTTCCGTTACCGATATGTCGTAGAAAGTACGTCATTCCATAATAGCTCATTTCATAGTTTGCTTTCCGAGGAAATTTTGAAAACTCTGAAGAATGCATGCCCCCCGCACGAATTGTGATAGCGTGCCAATATGAAAACTCGCGTAAAGCACTTGGTCTCTCCGATGGTGAGAAGAGTGGACAAGAGAAGTCATTTATTGAGTCCTCCAATTCAGACGCTTGCATAAGGATCCGTTCTGCGAACAACTGTGTGAGGTGGAAGGTTTGAAAGTGTTGTCTTGGTGTAAAATGCATAAGCTAATAAATTGCGATATTGTGTAAATGTTCAGGTCATGCAATGTAAAGATTGTGCACTTGAGGAAAAGTATTTTTGAGGTATTGGCACAACTCTCGAATGTAACATGTTTTCCACACTTTGCTTTTGCTTCAAGGAAATAGCAGGCTGTTGGTTAAGCTTCAAGATCTCAACTTTTACAAGAAGAGGTGTCGTTATAGCGATTAGCACAATGCCAGCTCATAATGCGTATGTACTCCAATCTAAGTATGTGCCCCTGTACTATGTGTTACCGGGCTGAAGGTGACAACGCCTTATGCTATGTTGCTGACCAGGTGACAGGAGATACGGAGCCCTTACGGTTGTTGACGCTTTGTCACGTGACAGGTGAAGCCAGCTTTGCTTATTGTAACATCATCATATCAAACTGAGAGCCGTGTTCTTGGTTTGTAGCGGCATTCTCAAGTCATAAGCACACGCAACATTGAGGTGGTGGCGCAACAAAGCGCCATCCGTCATCGTGTAATCTAAAATTGTCAATTTTAGTTTACATGGGCATAAAAATCACAAAATGTGTTATGCTATTATTGTATAAACGTTAGTCGTAGTGATGCTGTTATTGTAAACGTTAGGGTCTGCATCACTTACAATTTTTCATGGTAGAACTGTTCGTAAGATAACTCAGACTTGATGCTGGGCATTTGGTCATTTGTCGTGTTGAGCAATGATGGAGAAAATTTAGCAGAAAATATCTTGAACTCGGCCTCCTCTTCCAAGAATTTGGGAGAAACGTTCTTCAGAAAGAATAATTTCCAGGAACTGATTAGCATCACTTGGGATGTTTGAATTTCTATTGAAAGGCAGTTTGCCTGCGGGGGTGACACAGTTGATAGTGCAAAATAATAAACCATTTTGCACCTGATTCCACTTGACTGCTTGATCGCTACCGTCTATATTATACCAAGCATTAGGGGCCGAAATCACAAAGGACATTAACTGTAGTGCGCATTTCCGTTAATGGACCAATTACACAAGAATCGGCTGGGTCCCGCCATGGTGGTCCGAGGGTCTGCTGATCCGAGGGTCGCGGGATCGAATCTCGGCCGTGGCGGCTGCATTTCAATGGAGGCGGAATGTTGAGACTGTTACGACTGGGGTTTGCACTTCGGAAAACATTTGTGCGAGCACCTCTTCGAAAGCCCACCGTATTCTGGCTACGCGGCGGAAGGACCCCTGCTGCGGGATTGATGACCCGGCGACCTTCGGGCAAGACACCGCCGGCAACTGCACCGGACGACAGCGCACGGGTGCGGACGTGGCTCTCTGGCACCTCGTGTTTCGTGTGATTCCGGCGAGGAACGGTCGTTTGTGTGCGGCCATGTGGACGCGGACATTAGCGCACTTCCGGACGAACGCTCTGGGTGGCCGGGGTGTGAGCGCAGTGGTCAGCATGTTTGCGTGGTTTATCGCGATCCGGCGGGTTCCGGATGGGTGTGCGCGTGCCCTCCTCGCGGCTATGACGAACGCTGGCAGAGTGCGAGGTTGACGCCCACTTGAGGGTGGTGACCATGAAGGACGCTAACGTGTGTTGATTGGACATTTCTAATTAAGGCTTATTCCCCAGCTAGGGATCTGGGGACGACAGCCTTTGGAGAAAAACGAGCTGCCGAGCTCTCTCTCGGCGCATTTCTCATTCTCTGCCATGTAATAAACATCCGTTAAGTTTTCCTCTGCCCCGGTCTCTTGATCTGCCTCGGATCGTATCTCCGGGAGTCTCAGAGCCAGCGGTATGATCCCGTCTCCGCAAGGTCCGCTACCAAATGGGTCGGCTCCGTGGAGAGGCAGGCCGGTCCCAACAAACTGAATGCTGAGCAGTGGGATGAACCGTAACAAATGGTCGCAGCGGTAAGAACTCAACAACTGGAGGCAGCGGGCCAATCCCAACAAACGGGTGAGTCAGCGGTCAATCGCAACAAACTGGCTGGCAAGCGGTGGGATCGAACCACACCAAACGGACGTCAACGGAGGGATGGGATCGAGCTCATCGACTTGGGATCTACTGAACGGCAACTCTCCGATGAAGTACGCTGGACGCACGACTGCTTGCTGGGTATGTGCTGACTTTCTCTGTCGAATTTTACCAGGCATTTGCTCTTAGTGATAAGTAAAAGCTGGTAGTTTTAGCTGCCGTTGTCGTCTGGGTTAAGTACGACAAGGCAGAGATCCTGTGTGGAACCTTTGTGGAGCACAGAAAGCAGTGAGGCATCCTGTGTGGAACCTTAGTGCAGCAATTAAAGCAGTCGGAAACCTATGTGGTAACTTTGTGGAGTGCAGAAAGCGGTACTAAGAGCGGCCATGATGTTGAAGGCACTAGAGAAGCCTGAACTGCTAAATTTGGCCAGAGAGTTGGGCATAGATATTGGCGAGACATGGAGAAGGTCAGAGATCATTGAGGCGATCGAGACTATCGGGGCGGATGATGAGGAAATCGAAGAATGCCTAGAGAGCATTGAGGAAAGGGAACGGAAACTCAAAATTGAAACAGAGCAAAAAGAGGAAAGCGAAAGTAGGGAAAAATACAGAATTGAAATGGAAAATTTGGAAAGACAAATCCAGTCACTGAAGCAGAGACAAGTAATTGCAAGGATGCGCAAATTCACAGAGAGCGAAAACATAGAATGTTTCCTAGCCTCTTACGAGCAGGTTTGCGAAAAAGCAGAGCTCCACAGCGACTATTGGTCATTCGCGTTGATAGGTGTTCTTCCTTCTAACTTATCAGATGTGTTAGCTCGCCTTTCAGATGATGAGTTCAGAAATTATGATACCTCAAAGAGAGCGTTGCTAAAGCAATTCAGTGTTTCCTTTAAGAGCAGTGAGAGCGAGAGAAACATGCACGGAGATCTTCCTCTTTGTGGAAAGGAGCAAAACGTCGCGGCCAGGGTACTGCGTGGAGGTCCGATAGTTGAGGGAACAAAGTTGAAGGGGAATACTTTAACTGGCAACAAAAGGGACAGCCCTGTAGCGGACGTTGTAGAAAACGCTCCGGCTAAGGAAAGATCGAGAAGCTCGGAAGAGCGTAAAGCACCTAGTGAAGCTGCGTGCAGAAAAAGGCTGTTAGACAGAAACCCTGCCGCTGTGGTAGCTAAGCATGGGTCAGACTCAACGCCTCGAGGTCACGATAGTACTGTTAGGGAGAGCCTGGCTAAGGACGTTCTGAGTGATAGCGCAGGTAAGGCCCAACAGTTCGAGCATGTGAAGGGTGATGACGTTGAGTGTCTAAAGCCGGAGGTCATTCCGCAAGGCGTTCGGTGGGAGGACGAGGCTTGTTCTCTCAGCCCCTATGGGGTCAATGAGGAGCTGGAGATTGTGCCCGTGCCTCATAACTCGAACGGCCTTCCGGAGTGACACTGTGTGGTGGCTGAGCATAGCACATCTTTGAATCGGAAGCACGGTACAGTCGGGAAGGGCCCAGCTAAAAATGTTCTTAGTGATAGCGTAGGTGAAGCCCGACAGTGCGACCGCACGGAGAGTGATGAGATGACGTGTCAAATGAACAAGGGTGAGGCAACTAGACCGGCTGTGGGTGATTTGTCACAGAACTCATCTGAAGGTGTCGCGGAAGCTAGCAAGACTATGTGTGAGAGTAGCAGCGTTTTCCCAGTAGAGCGAAAAACGTTAGCTGTAAGAGATGCCACGATGGCAATAGAGGCAGTTGAAGCCGATCCTAAGCGCGACGCTGTACTGTGCGAGACGAGTACTAGGGAAGTACGTAAGCAGAATGCGAAGAATTTGGCACAGTTACCCCGTAAGGACGTCGCAATGATGGGTAATTCATGCGGTATCCAATGGGATCACGGCACGCGTTGCAGGAACCCCAGTGTGAGTTTAGCAGAGTGCGCTGAACCACATTGTAGCAAGGTCAGTGCAGTTGAGGACAGCTCCCAGGTGTGTGAGCGGCCTTGTGTAGAGGCGGATTGCATTATACCTAAGCGCGTTAAGTTGGCCGCCAGTCTAAAGAGTAAAGAAAGAGGCAATTTACGTGCGAATCATTCAGACGGCGGAGGCGCAACAGGAAGCTCCAGTGACGAGTCTATTCCTAAGAATTTGGCGCCAGCGAAAAGCTCGAAGATGAGCACCAAGAAGCGCGAAAAGAAAAAGCGCTACAAAGAGAGCAAAGCGGCAAAGAACGCTGCACGCGTAGAGGCGAGCTTGAAGAAAGGCTCCAGACGGGGGAGGAAGAGATCGGTTCGTTTGTCATCCATGCTCAAATTCCACCAACAACTTCAGCTCCGCCGAAAGAAAAGGAACACAAAAGCGTGTTGTGGACGGAGAGGGCTCACGAGAAGGGAACAGTTAACCTCCCGCCGTTCTTTTCATGTAGCGTTCGAAGTGTCGGCGAAGCGCGGGCTAGCTGAACCTCGCGAGTCGCGGAACGAGGTGACGAGGGGTGGTCGACCGCAAAGAATGTGGGTAGGCTCCGTGGAAAAGCGTGCAGCTTCTAGGCGCCTTGGTATGTGTGGCTCAATGAGCAATGTGTTCCGCGCACGGCCACCTCGAGTGCGACTGAAAGGTATGAGTCATCCGTAAGCTGTTACAGACTACAGATACAGGATGAGTGGAAATGACAATTTCATGTTGTTTATTTTATCTCAAGAATAGACAGTTTTTGTTTCCGCTACGGAGATTAGACATTTGCGAATTGTTTTCCTTTAAGCGTTGCTGTTATGCTTAGTAGCCTTTGAAATGAACTCGGGGATTTATTTATTGGAAGCCTGTGTGGCATGATTGAGTTCATCGATAGGCAGATGTTCGCAGAGTTCCGGTTGAACTAAAGGCGTGGTAATCTCCGGAAAGCAGGACAGTTAAAGCTTCGAGTGTTTGGGTACTGTGACCCTTATGCGTCATGCGAGAACACAGAATGGTTTACCCCGTTTATTCCAAAAATGGCATAATGACTGTCAACCTCTGAGCTGGAGCTTGGCTATTTGAAAATCATAGTAAGGTTCGCTGCAGGAGACGGAACTTAGAGGTAACGCCGATGCTCTTGATCGTTGCCCTAGAATAGCCAAAGCCTCAGTGTAATCTGATTTCTGTGTGTCGGTTTAAGTCATGCCATTCGCATGTAACCTTTCTTGGCGTGTTCATTCACGTGTATGAGTAACCCTTTTTCAATGAAGCAGTTGCTTTACTTTGTGTCTTTGAGTGTGGCTGCTCTTGGTACTGTGTGGGCCAAAAGAAAGGGGGAAGCTTTATGGTGGGAATAACTGCTCACGACTGACCGAATTGCCTGGTGGGGTTCTACAGCGCTGTCACGCACTGACCCGCTGAGTGGTTGTGATGTGTTTGCGTGACTGTTGCCTGTTTGCCTGGCAGAAGAAGGTCTAAGTGATTGTGCAGGAAGGAGACAGGCGGTGTACTCGACTTGACCGAGCTAGTCTTCACCAAGCCTGACGTCATCGCCGATCTCTCCGGACTGTGGCTGCAAACCTCAGCCCATCGAGATCATCCTCCTCCCGCCGGAGAGGCTGTTACGACTGGGGTTTGCACTTCGGAAAACATTTGTGCGAGCACCTCTTCGAAAGCCCACCGTGTTCTGGCTACGCGGCGGAAGGACCCCTGCTGCGGGATTGATGACCCGGCGACCTTCGGGCAAGACACCGCCGGCAACTGCACCGGACGACAGCGCACGGGTGCGGACGTGGCTCTCTGGCACCTCGTGTTTCGTGTGATTCCGGCGAGGAACGGTCGTTTGTGTGCGGCCATGTGGACGCGGACATTAGCGCACTTCCGGACGAACGCTCTGGGTGGCCGGGGTGTGAGCGCAGTGGTCAGCATGTGTGCGTGGTTTATCGCGATCCGGCGGGATCCGGATGGGTGTGCGCGTGCCCTCCTCGCGGCTATGACGAACGCTGGGAGAGTGCGATGTTGACGCCCACTTGAGGGTGGTGACCATGAAGGACGCTAACGTGTGTTGATTGGACATTTCTAATTAAGGCTTATTCCCCAGCTAGGGATCTGGGGACGACAGCCTTTGGAGAAAAACGAGCTGCCGAGCTCTCTCTCGGCGCATTTCTCATTCTCTGCCATGTAATAAACATCCGTTAAGTTTTCCTCTGCCCCGGTCTCTTGATCTGCCTCGGATCGTATCTCCGGGAGTCTCAGAGCCAGCGGTATGATCCCGTCTCCGCAAGGTCCGCTACCAAATGGGTCGGCTCCGTGGAGAGGCAGGCCGGTCCCAACAAACTGAATGCTGAGCAGTGGGATGAACCGCAACAAATGGTGGCAGCGGTAAGAACTCAACAACTGGAGGCAGCGGGCCAATCCCAACAAACGGGTGAGTCAGCGGTCAATCGCAACAAGACCCGTGTGCTGTGCGATGTCAGTGCATGTTAAAGAACCCCAGGTGCTCGAAATTTCCGGAGCCCTTCACTACGGCGTCTCTCATAACCACAGCTGGTTTTGGGACGTAAAACCCCACAAATGAAATCAATCAATAGTCGGCTGGAAATGTCCTATCGGCGTAATCATACCACATAATATTTTTGTGAGCGCATATGCTTGATTGCCTTTTGGAATGGAATCAGTCTGGGGTCAAATAATAGGTATTTTCACGCTCTCCGCATAACCGGCTATGGTTCACAATGCGCATTTCATTCTAGGAACAAGAAATTATAATTTGCTTCATGCATGCGGTCTCTAAAATATATATATATTTTAACCTTTTTCTCTCGTAAGAGATGCCTGCTGTTCCTCGTTTTATTTCGATATAATGTCCACCATCAGATTAAACGGCCGCTCATATTTACACCTCTACTAAAGCAGAGGTTTTGAGTGGCACATTATAGAAAGGCATTCAGTAGTAACGGCTTGCATTTTCAATCGCTCGTTAGGCGTCAGAGATGAAAATAACCGAGGCAGAGATGAAAATATCAGGAATTGCATAATCTCGGAACTACGCCGTATGCAGTGGTTATGGTGCTCGGTTACACATAGGCGGAAAGCGCGTTCTAGCTCGGCCACGACCGCCGCTGTCTCGATGGTCACAACAATGCTACAAGTCTTGGTACGGCACGTTTTGAGTGCAGAGACCTAATAATCCCCATGTTGTCAGAGTGGTCCAAATCACCCAATGAGAGCGTTAAGAAATGCAATATCAAAGATTTCTCGTGTTTCCCGTTGTGCATCCATCGCTTATCGATCAAGTGAGAACTCCAGTATTGGACACGAGCCTTTAGCGGTAGAAAGAATAAGGCTTTGACGAACTCATCTCTCACTATGAATGACTTATCTTCAAAGCAACACCTACAAATACTGTATCACGCAGGTGTACGAATACTGCAACACCTACAACACGCACGAATACTGCGTCAGAGGTGAAGGTGTCACTGGAGCTGGAAAATCTGAGGTTACACGACCATGCGGTAGGGCAAATCCAGGAGGCCTACGGACACCGGGCAGCACATATATGTTGGCTCTTGTGTGCCTCTAGCACCTCCGTATCCCCTGCCTTCTAGCTTCACGAAGATCCGCAAGCACCACTCCGTGAAGTGTGCCTACTCGTTTGGTGGTTTGATGCCACGACGGAGGTACGTCATCATCCACACCTTTTCTACGGCGGGCGTCAAGTGCCCATTTTCCAGTTTGTACAAAGTATGCATAACTGGAGGTGCACGTGCTACCATTTCGCTTAACCGTGTTTAACTGCGAATACTTCAATGGCTAGGATCCCGAAAATTTTGTGCTTTAATCGCCCGGAAATATGGGGGATTCGGGAAGGAGCGCGGCCTTACCGCGCAACTCAATACGTCACAGCACTGCCATTTTTCTGCGTACAGTGCATGATTACGTAATCATGCGCCGCTCACTCGGCATGGCTTAAAATAAGGAAAGGCATCCGGGGTATTCCCGACGATAGCCGTAGCGTCACCTTAAAAGAGAAAAATTTGAAAAATATAGAACTCCATAAAACTGAAAGTTTAGAATTGCATGAGGAAGATCTGGTACCAGAGCACGACAGTAGTGCGGAGAAAGACATTTGACAATGAGGGTAGATATTATTTGAAACAATGTAAGTGCACACCGAATCGAATGCGCCGGTGTGTTCCACACGCATGAAATCGGCGCCCCTTCCACTCCGTGACGATGATCGAAATGCGCATATCTGTTAGTTACATCTAGTATCTCGTCCCAAACAGCTCGTCCGTTCTTCTTCTTTCTTTCCTTAAGTCACTGATTATTTCATTAGTTCTTTCTTTCTTTCTTTCTTCCGTTTCATGTCTGAGCACGCCTGACTTGTAACCGTAGCGCAACACAGAGGATTCTTGTTCAGTTTTTCTTTGTTAAGTAGCCCCATAATGTCGCCTTCCATGAACCTCATTCTTTATCTGTCTATTTCGTTTTCGGTTCGGAATTTACGGGGATCGAACCCTGAACTTCCAGCTCAGCACCTACACACATGCGCACCCATAAACACATGCACGTGCAGCCACTCCCCACAGCTGCTGAAGCTTTCTGCGCCTCGCATGGTACACTGTTCAACACGTACAGCAGCATGATATTTGACATCAGACGGCGAATGATTGGGTTACAACAGCTTTGCCGTCATTATTGCCGCGGTCAAGTCTACACGAGCCAGCCATGAAAACATATGCTTTATTCTTGAAGCAGCCAAGGAAGTATGTCTTCCAGTACATCAGCACTCGTGTACCACATGCATGCGGCAATGCCGCGTTGATTTGTAGAGGGTCCACCCAGCAATTGAACTTCGTTATTTTTTAGTAACCTTAAAGAAGCAATCCGCATAGTTATAGGTCTCGGAAAAAGAAAGCGTTGGCCGAATGGTAAAAGGCGTCTCTCTTGCTGTCGATTATTTCACGCAATGCCCGCCCAATTTTGTTCAAAGCTACGTCACATTGCCCAATTGGATAGGAAGGTACTACCACGTCACTGGCCATTCTAGTTGACGCTGATTTTTTGGTAAAGGAGGTCGCGATTATATAAATTTGATAGCACAAGAGCGAGAGCATGTCCCATATGGCATTTCCGGTGTCTGGAACATCAGATAATTCCACGTATGTTGAATGACATTAGGGTCAACCGGATATTGTTTCGGTGCTTCTGTGCTCCTCAAACTCAATTGAGAACATTGATTTCTCAGGAGACTCCCATTCGACCAATGGTGTACCTCGGCACGCACCCTGCCGCCAGGCGCACTCCTACCAACCCCTGCCAAGCCAGCGTTTGTCGTAAAGACCTGCTCGGTGCTGGTGAGTTCGTCTATCCAGCACTTACCCTAATATGACACACACAGACACCTATATAACGCAAGTTCATGAGCGTTTCACTTTATATACTTTTCCATCTTCCTTCTATATTAAACGAACCTCATATCACGTTGTCCCCACAAAGGCATCGGACATTGAATCTATTCAGCCACTCGGGACTAATGAGGCCATTTCGAATGGCATAATACGGAAAGCGATCCACAGACTAATAATTTTGTTTGCTGTACGTGCACGCGAAATCTCATGACGGGCAATGGCAGAACTGCCACCATTGAATTATATACCTTTGGAATCCTAAAGGGCTGCGCTGAGGGTTAATACTTCAGGAAGCTTAATACGAAAAGACTCTTAGTAGATCAGAAAAGTCAAGTCCGCCTTGTACATCCTCGCCTTAGTGGTGTTCCACATTTGATTGGTGGAAGTGACTAAACCAGCGAAATTGCTGCACATGCGGAAGTTGGATGCCGTACATGAGGCTAAACTATGAACTCATTGACCGCGTACAACGAAAGCATCAAAGAGATTTGTATTCAACTTTATCTGATGATGGCAGTCTCGTAATTTTGCTACGAGGCATTTCCTGGTGCATTCCGAGCGACGTGAATTCAGGGCTTCATAGAGTATAGTGGATACGGCTGCATTCGTGGTCCCTTAAGAGGCTTTGCATTTTTCATGCTCTGTATTCATTCTATACCAGTTTGTATGAAAGTCCATAGGGGCCTTCCTTCGTAATCATCTCATGTACTATGCGATGTTTGTCAGAAGTGTAAGCGTTACAGAAAATAGCGGTCGTAAGAGCCGCTGTATAATTTCGGTTACATAACCACAGACAGTGCGTGGTGCTCCCTTGCTCCCTGCACGAATTCACTTTTATTCTCTTTTTGGGCACGTCGTTTTCACGTAATGAGTTCCTCAAAATACCTAACCACCATTTCATCAAGTTCTTCTATTCCTTAAGAAACGGTACGCTGTAGCAATAGGCGAAAGCCAAAAGTAGCTCGTTTATCTTCCAAAATTTGGCGTAACTGGTTTTGAGACCCGGAATTAGAGCCCTCTAGTCTAAAATACAGTCAGCTGCATACTGTTGAAACAGACGTCCTTTTTGTTTATTAGACGGGCAATTCATCGAGATATTTACGGGAGCGTATGCCTTAAAGGGGTGCTGAACCA